>JAJOZX010012098.1:0-85000 GCA_023014485.1 Bathynomus jamesi | reverse complement strand
CTGTATGGGCTCGCCGCGCTCGCCATTGTCTCCCCCGCATCTGAGTAACACTTTCAAAATGCGTTCCCTTCTTTATTTAGCACTACACCACTGTATATATATATATAAATAAAAAATTGTGGGAAATTGTAAGGAAAACTACCAATTTTAGCACTTTGCCCGAATTCAACACAAGATCAAATGGATTGTTTACAACCAATTTTATAGATAATGCCTGAATGATATATAGGTCATAAAAAATAAAAATAAATTGAAAATAAAAATTGTAAGAGGAGCATACAAATTTATAAGGGAAAATTACCAAAGTTTTAGCACTCTGCCCTTCTTGTCTAAATCCATTCTGAACGAATTCAAAACAACGGGATCGAGTTGAAAAAGACCTTTGCTCAGTTAAAGTTATTTGTAAGTTGGATAATAGCAGCTCAAGAATATTTCTATTAACAATGTTGCTAGAGTAAAACAAAACTGAAGCATTATTCCAATCAATACAATGGGATAGACATAATACCTTTTGATAATGGTAATATTTTGGATAATATTGTGGTTAGTGAAGGGGAGGTAATGCGTTATATTGATAAAATGAAAATGCGTAAATCACCGGGACTGGATTCTATATATCCCATAAATAAAAGAATTAAAAGATAGCATTGTTGTGCCGCTAACAACGATTTTTAATGCGTCTATTTCTGAGGGGTGCGTACCAGATAATTTCAAGTTAGCAAACGTAACACCTATCTTTAAGAAAGGCGATAAAGGTGCGGCGGGAAATTATAGGCCAAGCAGTTTAACGTCTGTTGTAGGTAAGCCATTGGAATCAATAATTAGGGATCGTGTAGTCGAACACTTAGAATTGCATAACTTAGTTAGAAATACGCAGCACGGTTTTAGGCGAAACAAATCTTGCTTAACTAATCTTTTAGAACTTTTTCAAAGCGTGGTTGACGTTTACGATAGTCATCGGGCGGTTGATGTAGTGTATTTAGATTTTCAAAAAGCGTTTGACACCGTACCGCAGAAAAGACTCATTGAAAAAACTAAGGCTCATGGAATCAGAGGAGTAGTAATAAATTGGATAGAACAACAGGCGTGGGCAACCCTTGGCACGCGTGTCAAACGTGGCACGCCAACGTCTTTTTTCCGGCACGCGATTCCCCGGGCTCACCTTAAAAAAAAATAAAATAAATAAATATCCAAATTCTTCGCTGAGTTTTATATTTTAACTTAATGTTTTCTGCTAAAAAATGGTAAAGATTAACTTTTGCATTAAAGATTTGACGATTTTGGCACGTTCACTTAAAAAGGTTGCCCACCCCTGGGATAGAAGAATGGTTGCGAGGTAGGAAACAGAGGGTGGTCGTTCATTGAGCGGAGTCGTGTTGGGCTAATGTAGCGAGTGGTGTTCCTCATGGTTCTGTATTGGGCCCCTTGCTTTCTCTTATATACAAGGTGTCCCATAAGTCCGGCATCATAGGAGAAATTCATATTTTTCTATTTCTACAAACCATAATTCATATTTTTCTCTTTCTAAAGGCCATAATGTCTGTGAGCAAGGAAGAACGAATCCAGATAATTCTACTCATAGGAAATCGGAGTCAAAGAGAGGCCGCTGCTGAATTTAACAGACTGCATCCAGACCGCGAGCCAATAACACAGAGTTGTGTTAGCAGACTTTTTGCAAAGTTTAAGGAAACAGGATCCATAGAAGATAAACCACGCAGTGAACCTTCAAGGAGGTCCATTGACGATGATACAGCGACTGCTATCCTGGCTCATTTTAACAGAAGTCGCAATAAGTCTCTTCGGCGATTGTCCGCCGAGACAGGAGTGTCGAAAAGTAGCATCCATCGCATTCTTCAGGCTCACAAATGGCATCCATATAAACTTCAGATCCTACAGAAATTAAGCGAAGATGATCCTGATGGCGGATGGAATTTTGTGAATGGGCTACGGAACAATATGCTCGGGATGCCAATTTCCCGTCCACCATTCTGTTCAGTGACGAGGCTGTTTTTATGGAAATGGTGAGGTAAATCGACAGAACACCCGCTACTGGTCTCAAAACAACCCTCACTGGTATACCTCTTCAAAGGAACAAGGTGCATCTCGGGTGATGGTATGGTGTGACATTTGGAAGGATCGCATCATAGGCCCCCTCTTTTTCGATGAACATGTCACTGGAGGCACCTACCTACGTATGCTCAAGGAAGAAGCATTTCCCAGTGTCTTGAACGAAGAAGGAAATTACCCAACATGGTTCCAGCAAGACGGCGCTCCTGCACATTACAGCACCCAAGTAAGGGAATACCTGTACCAACAATTCCCTGGTCATTGGATAGGACGTCGAGGGCCTGTGGAATGGCCAGCTAGAAGCCCGGATCTCGCGCCACTAGATTTTATCTCTGGGCCACTTGAAAGCGCTGGTATACGCAGAGAAAATTAGGAGTGTTGAACATTTGCGGCAGCGCATTATTGGGACATGTAACACCATTACTCCTGACATTATTCACCGTGTGCTTGCTGACTGGGTATCACGTCTGAATTTGTGTATTGAAAACAATGGTGGACATATTGAGCACGTTCTGTAAATAAAAGCTTTTGTTTTGTCTTTTTTTATTATTTTTCCTATGATGCCGGACTTATGGGACACCCTGTATATTAACGATTTAGATGTCGGCCTAGTCAGTACAGTTTCAAAGTTTGCGGATGACACGAAGCTGGGTGGTACGGCGATTAATGACGAAGATAGAGAAAAATCCAGGAAGATCTGAATAAAATCGTTGATTGGTCAGTCACATGGCAAATGAGATTTAACGTCGATAAGTGCAAAATTTTACATATAGGTTCGCGTAACGGTAATTTTGCGTATAGTATGTCAGAGAAGGAGTTAGCAAGCGTAGAGCAGGAAAAAGATTTAGGAGTTATAGTCACTGGTGATTTAAAAAGTAGCGAAACAAAGTACAGCAGCGGTCAATAAAGCGAACAAAGTGTTAGGTTTTATAGCTCGGAATTTTGAGTACAAATCGCGCGATATTGTAGTTCCTCTTTATAAATCATTAGTTAGACCCCATTTGCAGTACGCGATCCAATTTTGGAATCCGCATATGCGAAAAGATATAGACAAACTCGAAAGAGTTCAAAGACGAGCAACTAAGATGATTCCGTCGCTTAGGTCAAAGTCGTACGAGGATAGTCTTAAGGAGTTAAAATTGACTACACTCTAGACTAGAAGGCTAAGGGGTGATCTAATCCAGGTTTTCAAAATTATGAATGGGTTCGATAACGTAGATAGAGATAGCTTTTTCGAAATATCTCTGTAATAGGACTAGAAATAACGGGTGTAAGTTGACAAGTAGAAGGTTCGAGACAGCAGTTGCCAAAAACTTTTTTACGCATAGAATAGTAAATAGGTGGAATAGTTTGCCGGTAGAAGTAATTAGTAGCACGTCTATAAACATGTTTAAAAATCGATTAGATGCATATGTTGATAGATTGGGTATAGTTTAAGGTAGTAAAATTAAGGCTTTGTGTTTCGGAACCCACGTAAAATTGTAGGTCCCCTCCGCCACTCCGGAGGACATGCACAATACACAATTACGAAACACAGTTAGGTAGACCAGCCATGAGTGGATCCTAGGGTCTTTGTTGGTCTGAAACATTATAACATTATTTATATATATATATATATATAATATATATATATATATATATATATATATGCACCACAACATTACGTGCATCACCCTTCTATTCAACACCACCCACCAATAATATAATAACTACAGTGGTATCACGGGCCGCAACCCCAATGCTCACAAATGCAGCGGCCCAACCAATAACACCAAACAGGAACCACATCGACCAGGAAACGACCATCATTTAGGAAAATCGAACACGAAGATTAGAAACCCGGTAAATGTATTATACATAAATATACAAGGCCTCTATACGGACCATGCAGACTGCAACTTACAATACTTGCAAAATTTAGCTACGGAAACCAGCATCGATATCATAGGCCTAACGGAAACACACTTACATAACTGCGAAAAAGGCTGTGAAAACTGCATGGAGAATACTGAAATAGCATTGCTGGACTTCAACATATACAGAGCTAGGGTTGCCAGGTGTCCGGTATTTGGGCTCTCTGTCCGGTTAAAAAAAATCAAAGAATACTGGAGACGTAAAAGTAAATCACGTCTTTATGTTTTTGCCTTTTTATTTTTGTCTTAATAGGTGTAGCTTTAATAGATCGTCTGCTTTTTTTTGTTATCGATAATTTGTTGTTTTTGAAAGTCAATAATTATTTTACATATTTTTCTATTGCGACCTGATAAAGAATTTGATAGTTTCACAGCGCTGTATTGGATGGAATTTTGTGCATGTTATGTAATTTTGTTCGAATAAAAGTTAAATGCAGATAAAGTTGATTCCTTTTCATTAATACCTAAATGTTTTCAATGTTATTTGTAAATCGGTTGTAATATTTTCCGATTAAAGTGTTATTTATCCATATAATTAACTGATTTTATAAAGCATCTAATGAACTGATTTGCGAGTAAGGAAGAAAATACATTTTTACTTTTTACAACCCCCCTCCCGAATGTTGGTGTCCAGTATTTTTGTGTAGGACATCTGGCAACCCTATACAGAGCAAATAGAGTGGCTAGACGAGGGGGAGGGTGTTGTATCTTTGTGAAAAACACATACACATGTGACGTGAAGGTAAACAAATGAAACAGCACGGTCGAAATTATAATGTTAGAAGTAAAAGAACTGAACCTAACCATTATGGACGTCTACAGACCACCAAACACCACAAAAAATTAATTCCAATTTGTCACTAATGAAATACAAAACATGTTAAAATTACTTGAAACTTCAGCAACAAATATTCTAATTTGCGAAGATTTTAATTTCCCATTCATAACATGGAAGAAAAATGACGAAGTCATATATGTTGAGAAGTTTCATGGCAACATTACAAAAGATAATAGAACCCAAGCAATAATGCTATTAGATATGATGGAACATTGCGCCCTTACTCAGGAAATCTGTGAAGTTACTAGGAAAGAGAACGTTTTGGATTTAATTTTGACAAATAACAATGAGATAATAAATAAAAAGGTAACGCACACAAATTTCTCCGACCATAACCTAATCGATATATAATTGAAGTTAGCACCCAGAGGTCCGAAAACGCATCCCAGAGAGGCAGATGGAATATCTGAAGGCTTAAACATAAATTCAAAGAAAGTAGATTGGGAAAGTGTAAATAAAGATTTAAAGGAAGTAAGTTGGGAATTACCACTTCACGAGAAGACTCCAGAACAAATACTAGGTATAATGGAGTCTGAAACCAAACCTATATTACTGAAGCATGTTCCAGAGAGACAAAAGAGAGAACGTAGCAAGCTCGAGAGAAAAATCAGGACACTATTAAGACAACGGAAGCAAACCGTAAAACATCTCCACAGATGCAAAACTGATGCAAGGAGACTCAAACTAGAGAGGAAACTAGGTAAAATAAAAATGGACCTAAAGCAAACATTCATACATAAGACAAACGAGGAAGAAAACAAGGAGCAGAAAACATAAAAAAATAACCCAAAATACTTGTACATTTTTGCGAAAAAGAAAATGCACTGCAAAGAGAGTATTGGTCCGTTGATAGACGGGGAGGCCAAACACACAAATTACCCCCAAAAAAAAATGAGCGAACTGCTTAGGGAACAATTTAACTCTGTGTTTAGCACCCCCAAGTCCGAGATGAAAGTAGAAAACACAGACGAATTTTTCGACATTGATACAAATCAGCCAAGTGCAAATTCTGGCACAAATCTATTAATGGACTTCGAGTTCTCGGAAGATGTAATTAAGACTCTATCACAGATGCGAGAAAATTCGGCACCAGGGCCAGACACATGGAGTGCCACGTTTCTGAAGAAATGTAAAGAGAGTATTGCCAAACCACTATACTTACTATGGAGGAAATCACTCGACACAGGACAAATTCCACTGCCATTAAAAAACGCAAACATTGCCCCTTTATTCAGAGGTTGTAACAGAGCAATGTCCAAGAATTATCGGCCGGTAGCTCTCACTTCACACCTTAGAAAGTGCTTTAAACGTATAATTAGAAGCGAAACTACCTACTACCTACAAGAAAAGAACTTATACAACCCAAATCAACATAGTTTCAGTGCTGGAAGATCATGCCTATAACAGCTATTAGACCATCAGGAGAAAATATTGGAAACATTGTGTCGAGGACAAAACATAGATGTAATATATACGGACTTTGCTGAAGCCTTCGCTAAAGGTGACTAAGGAATTATAGCACATAAACTTAAGAATACAGGAATTACTGGAAAGCTGAGAAGATGGATATTTAATTTCTTGACGCAAAGAACACAAAGAGTGGTGGTAAACGGAGTTAAATCGGAAGTCTCGAAGTCGTGAGCACTGTCCCACAAGGGACAGTATTAGCTCCCATGCTGTTCATAATAATGATTGCAGATATTAAGGACAGTATTGTATCATGTTTCGCAGATGACACAAAGATATGTAAGGAAATATTGAACGAAGGTGACATAAGAAAATTACAAAATGACATTGAAACATTATTCCAGTTGGCAGAAGACAACAGTATGAAGTTCAACGAAGAAAAATTCCAACTTCTAAGGTATAGTAATAACAAGGAGCTACAGAAAAAAGGATACAAAACTATGCAAGCCAAACAGAAAACACCAAATCTACAAGTCAGGTATCTTGGAGTAATAGTGTCGTCGGATACAGAATTCAGAGAGCACGATAACATCAAAATTACAACGGCTAGAAAAATAATGGGAATCATCTGGAGGAGCTTCCGCAGCAGAAAAGCAAACATCATGCTCAAATTATGGAAGAGTCTAGTTCTACCAATAATTGAGTATTGTTCAGTACTCACAAGCCCATACAGAAAACAAGACATTGCGAACATTGAAACTATACAAAGGACTTTTACACTCTAAGATAGAGGAAACGAAAGGTGAAGACTACTGGTCTCGACTACAATCCCTGGAACTCTACTCTCTCGAAGGAAGGCGCGAGCGGTACACAATAATATAAATATGGAAAATACTTGAGGGCTCTGTCCCTGACCTTACAAACGAAATAGAAACAAACTGGAATGAGAGAAGAGGCAGATTTTGTATGGTCCCAGCTGCGGTGGGACAAAGGGCCATGAAAACGAGGATGGAAAATACCCTCAGAATACGAGACCCAAAGCTTTTCAATGTCCTATCAAAAGAAGTGAGGAATCTCCAGCACACAGACCTGAATAACTTCAAGAACCAATTGGACAGATTTCTGTGCAAAGTCCCTGACCAGCCATGTGTGGCTGGCTACGAGGTCAGGAGGAGATCAGACAGCAATTCCCTCCTTCACCAAATCCCGAAAATGAGGTGGGATGCTGCAGAGGGGTCGACCGTAGGTCGATCCTGAACCGTCGTTCGAACTCGCCTAAAGTAAGTAACCTAAATTAAGTTTGTAGCAGAGAAATGTCATTTGCATGAAAGTAGATTTTCTGTTTTAATAATAATAATAATAATAATAATGATGACTGAAACATATATATATATATGTGTGTGTGTGTGTGTGTGTGTATGCATACAGGGTGTCCCGTAAGTCTGGAACCATAGGGCAAAATGATAAAAACGGCAATAAAAACGCCGAAGAGACTTTTGGGGACTGTTTGTGAAATGAGCGAGGATGGTAGCGGCTGTGTCATCGTCGGTGGATGTCCTCGGAGGTTCACTGCGTGGTTTATCTCCTATGGTTCCCGTTTCCCTGAACTTTGCTACAAGTTTGCCGACATAGCTGCGTGTTATCGGCGCGGTCCGGATGCAATCTGTTAAATTCCTCAGCGACCTCCCTCTGTCTCCGATTTCCTACGAGCAGAATTACCTGGATGCGTTCTTCCTTACTCAAAGACATCATGGGCACTTGCATAAACGGAAAAACATGAATTACTTATTTTGCCCTATGGTTCCAGACTTACGGGACACCCCTGTACATATATATATATATATAATAATAATAAGCAAAAAACCACAGGGAAAAAGAAACACGAAATCCGAGCGCTTTGGTGATATATTCACATCTTCAGAGACAAGAAAGAAATATTTCTGTCTTTTTCTTTCTTGTCCCTGAAGATGTGAATATATCACGAAAGTGCTCGGATTTCGTGTTTCTTTTTCCTTTTCCCTGTGGTTGTTTGCTTATTAATAAGATCACGTGTTATTCTGTGATTATATATATATATATATATATATATATATATATATATATATATATATATATATATGATGAATAAAACTTCGTGGTTTTATTCATCATAAATATTTTTCACGTGTTACTTTCGTGAAATAATTATATATATATATATATATATATATATATATATATATATATATATACAGGGTGTCCGAGAATTATCTGTACAATTTTTGGCTGTTATTAAAAGTCAACCATGAAGTGTAGAAATTCCAGTGTTGTCCCATTTTACAGAGAATCTCATTAAGTTTTTTCTGATACCACGTTTTGACAAGTTTTTAGAAATGTACGCGGGTGACAGACATTGATGATTTAAAAGCAAGAATCACAGCTGCTATTGAGCGAATTGATGTGGATATGCTGCAGCGTACATGGCAACATTTGGAGTATCGATTGGATGTTTTGCGAATCACTAATGGTGCACATATCGAATGTTTGTAACAACGTTACTTTAATAAAAGAAACTTTTGAAAATACAGATTCTAAATAATCTTGTTTAAGAATTTTACGTGTGTTATCAAGAATTTTATTAAAAGATGAAATTGTACAGATAATGTTCGGACACACTGGAATTTCTAAAAAACTTGTCAAAATTTGGTATCAGAAACCAATGCCCTGAGAGGGCACCCTCGCAAATCGTGAATATGCGCATATAACTGCAATGACCACGCAGTATATAAATGCGTTCCTTAATACTTATGTCGTTTCTATTCATTTATATACTGCGTGGTCATTGCAGTTATATGCGCATATTCACGATTTGCGAGGGTGCCCTCTCAGGGCATTGGTTTCTGCCCTATGTGGGAGAATTTCGATTTGTGATTAATTGAGGTCCGTAGCATAATGGTAGCGCGTCCAACCGGCAATTGGAAGGCTCTGGGTTCGATTCCCGGGCGGTTCGCCTCATTTTTCATTTATTCGTTATCTCTCCTCCTCGTGTGCAGAAGCGTTCCTTAATACTTATGTCGTTTCTATTCATTTATATACTGCGTGGTCATTGCAGTTATATGCATATATATATATATATATATATATATTGTGATTCATCTTTTGCATAATATACTACAAAATTAATTTTGTAAAAGGTTTTAATGAATTGTAGAAAATGGAATAGAGAAATAGAAGAAAAATAGAATATATTCGAAGGTCAACGTCATATATATAATTCTTGGTGATCTTCAACAGATTAAGGAAAAACAAAAAGTTTTACTCTGCTTTCGTTTACATTCCCGAAGAGCTCCATCGTCACCATTGCCGCAACACCGCTTCCCGTCGATCAACGAAGTTGGATGGGAATCGTCCTTTGGTTTGGATCCCACATAAAACTGTAGGTCCCAACCCGCAGAACACACACACACACACACACACACACACACACACACACACAATATATATATATATATATATATATATATATATATATATATATATATTCCCCCAATCTTTTTTTTTTTTCCGGCGAGTCAAAAATGCCTCTCAAATTCGTTTTAATGGTTACATTATTGTCTCACTCTGCCGCTCTTGGATCTTCCGCCTACCTGAATTTCTCCATTCTGCTGAACTGATTCAACCACTCTTTTATATGTCCTAAATTAAGTATTCTTATCGTATATACGAGAGAGAGAGAGAGAGAGAGAGAGAGAGAGAGGGGAGAGAGAGAGAGAGAGAGAGAGAGAGAGTTACAAGGAGTTACAAGGAAAAGAAGTACCTCAAAAGGCCTTGCGGCCCATACCGAGGAGGTACCAATGGCAACGGGTGCCACGGAAAAATTTTCTACACACTCAAAGAGTGTGCAAAATTTGGTCTAACCTTTTCTTGAACTGATCCACAGAGGAACTGTTCACAACTTCCGAAGGTAACCTGTTCCATGTGTCACAGATCTTATACGTAACGTAATTCCCACACACACTAGTCCTAAACCGTTTCAAATCCAACTTCCAACCATTGTTGCGAGTTGGGTTATCATTTAAACTAAACATACTTCTAAAATCGACATCGTTGAACCCTCGTAAGAGCTTGAAAACCTCGATCAGTTGACCGCGCAGCCTCCGAGTTTCAAGCGAAAACAAGTTCAGGGCGCGTAACCGTCGATTGTAGCCCATATGCCTAACGGAAGGGATCAACTTTGTGGCCCTCGCCTGCACTCGCTCCAGCCTCTCAATATCTTTCCTGAGGGTGGGCGACCAGAACTGCACAGCATACTCCAGGTACGGCCGAACAAGGGAATTGTACAGTGAGAGCACAATCTCCTTGTTCCGAAACTGAAATTGCCTCCTGATATAACCCAATAGTTTCTGGGCTTTCTTTTCCACCTCTACACACTGTTTCGTAAAACTTAAGGTCGCTGCTAATTAGCACACCAAGTCCTTTTCTAAATCAGTCACCTCGATATTACTGCCAACATCGAGTAGTCCGACTTGGGATTGGCGTAGCCAATGTGCATCACTTTGCATTTACCCAAGTTAAACGGCATTTGCCATTTTTCGGACCACTTTCCTATCCTACCTAGGTCCGCACGCAGTTCCTCGATCGCTTCGGGCGTCCCAACATTGGCCCCAAGCTTGGTGTCATCAGCGAATTTGGCGATCCGACTGACGATGCCACCGTCGATATCATTTATGTAAATGGTAAACAACAGTGGCCCCAAAACCGAACCCTGAGGAACCCCACTAGTGACCGAGGCCCAACCCGAACTAACCCCTTTAATTACAACCCTCTGGCGCCTATTCTTCAGCCAGTTTTCAATCCACCTACCTACTTCCCCACCGATACCCAGCTGAGCACTTTCGCCATTAGCCGGCGGTGAGGTACCTTATCAAAGGCTTTCTGAAAGTCGAGATAAAGTATATCACTCGCCCTACTCTTATCATACTCACTCAACATGACGTGGAAAAACTCGAGCAAGTTGGTGAGACACGACCTATGCCGTCTAAACCCATGTTGGGAGTCCCCAAGCAGCTTGTACGAATCCAAATGGTCAACGATCCTATCCGCTATTATCCCCTCTAATAATTGACTTACAACTGAAGTGAGACTAATGGGACGATAGTTCCCTGGACTTTCGTGAGAGAGAGAGAAAGAGAGAGAGAGAGAGAGTTACAAGGAGGAGGAGCACGAGGAGTTGGAACGAGAGATTAACGAGGAAGGTAGATGTCGTAACCATGCAATTGGCATGCAGAAATGTTAGTTTTAAGATTTTTTTTTGTCGCAAAAAGCCAAGCGTTTTGGGTTATGAATATTCATAAAGGCATAAGTTAAAGATGTTTTCGAAAATAGAACGGTCGTTCTATTTCGTGTTGTTCTCAGGGGAAGAGGAAACCCAAAACCGCTTGGCCGCGGAGATTTACAACTAAAGGTTCCAGATGTACAAATGGTTAGTTTCGCTTTCACATGAGGTTGTGACTTTTATAACGCAGACTCGAAGACGCCGACAAAGTTGAACCACGAGGGGGTCATAAAATTGGGACTTCGAATCTGTTAACTATATTTAAATGTATTTTTGGGAAGAAGGAGGGGTCTATACTCGGAAATCAGGTCCAGCTCCAATCAGGGGGCCCAGGATCCTGGGAAACGTAGTAAAGACGCCTTCTTTCCCTCTTGTATGGGTAAAAACCTTCTGGGGGACGATCTTGGGAGAAACAAATGATTTGATAGGTTTGCAGAATATTGGAAGGCGGGGGTCCTTCAAATTTGTAAAGTAAATTCGAAAATTGTTAAGTCAGTTGTAGTCGTTCCTCCTGAAGTTAACTGTGCAAACAAACCCCTGTAGACTTGTGGTGTAAGAAAAATTAAAACTGAAAGTATCAATTGTCACTAAATTAAAATTAAGAACTTATAGTTCATGAAATTCGTTTACGCGGAAATTTGAGCATAATCATTTAATTGTTAGCGACCTTAACCGAGAACTTGATTGTATCTTAATTTAGGTTAACCAACGGACCAAGAGTTTTGTGAACTTTCCATTAATTTAATTTGGTTCCACTTAAATAAGAAATAGGGTACGTCTGGGCCCTAATTTCCTGAATCCGTCAATTTGGGTTCGGAAGTAAGTCCCGTATTTGATAGATTGTAGTTTTGAAAGTTTTGGGTGGGCCGTAAATCTACGGTCCGTACGCAGCACAAGTGGGAGTGATTTTTTCCCTGCCCGTAGTAAGTAAACTAATTCTTTGAATATCTGGGTCGAATTGCGACCACTTCATTTCTTGTTATTTATTTTGTTGCACTAAAATATAAAACCCCTCGATCTATAAATTATTTCATTCAGATAACTGTTAATCTTTGCTTTAGATTTATCATTGTTGATCAATTTATCGATTTAAATTCATCTAACGGTGAACTTTGTCTTTGACGTTAAGATTATTGTATTGACTGAAATTTTATATATGTAATTCAGAATCAACTATTAAATGCATGTACTGTGTCGAGTAACATTTAATAAAATTTATAAGAGGGCGTGGTTGTTTTAAATACCTTGTGATAGACCCCTCTTGTTAGCTGGGGAAAATTAACGTTCAAAGTAGGCTTGTGGAAAGCCGAAGGAACCTAGCCTATCAATTTAAAGGGCCGTCCGTCTTGGGTAGGCCGAATCATCCTGGACGAAAATAAGAGAATTAAAGTAAGAGAATGGGTGTCCAGTACCATAAATAAATATACGGGTTGGGCACGTACATCGTAGAGCGTACGGGAATAATCATAATAATGAGGAGTCGGAGAAGGGAAGGAGGGCTGCTAGCATCAGTCGTCTCCGACTCGCTCGCCGCCACTCCTTTTTCTCCGACATTAACATCATCATTAACCCCAGCTATAAGCTGCCCGTTAAATTTTTATTCATCACCACCGCCGGAGCAGCACTTTTCGACCGACCAAATCGTGCGTATGCGTCAAACTAGACGCGTACTGTGTCACGTTTGTGGCTACCCCCGACCAACCGCCACCGCTATCCGGCAACCCCCGACCAACCGCCACCGCTATCCGGCAACCCCCGTCCCCCTTCGAGGAAACCGCGAAAACTCTATCACCACCCTCCTTCGGCCACTACGGTTTTTGGTGAGGGAAGGGGGGACCGGTAGTTTCGCTTAAGAGGCGCGGATGGCGTACCAACGGTAGTCGGCGGCTTAGAGAGAGAGAGAGAGAGAGAGAGAGAGAGAGAGAGAGAGAGAGAGAGAGAGAGAGAGATTCAGGAAGGAGGAGAAGCAACATGCGATCATGAAAATTTTGTTTTTGATGTAAATAATGAAGCATGCTTCGCTCTTGCCCTTCCTTATTAATCGACGGAGTTTGATGGGAATATAGCATACACGGCATCACAAAATATGCTTCACTTTATTTTTAATAGTATGAAATACACACACACACACACACACACACCAGGTCTAGGTTCCCCCCCCCCCCAAAAAGGAAATGTTCTAAGCTAAAAAAAAGGAAGCTAAACACAAAGACAAACGCAATAAGTACATAAAACATTGAAGTTTATTAACCGCTTAGAGCTCACCGCTGAGGATTTTAGCTCAAAATCTTTCTTTATTCATACGTTTAATGTAATTTTATTTTTATTATTATTATAGACATAAGCAATTTATAAATATTGAAATTTTAATTAAATTAATTAAGCAACATGTTCAGTGTAATTGCCATTTTTTTTCTAACACAATATTCAACCTTACGCAAATGTTTGACATAATGTTTGACATAACGAGCTCAGCTGGGTTGTTGTTCACTACTTTGGTCTTTACGTCTTCAGGTGTCTTAGGCGTGGTAGAATAGATCCTGTCTTTCATGTAACTCCACAAAAAAAAAGTCGGGGGTGGAAAGTGAATATGGGGACCATTCCACTGATTCATGAAGGGAGATTACTCGCCCAGAAAAATGCTTCCTCAAAAAGTTGGGAGGTTCACAAGCAGCGTGTGGAGGTGCTCTATCCTGATGAAACCACTGTGAATCTGGGGTAATGTAGTTACTTCTTTCACTGGACAAACTAACTAGTCGTGGTAAGTAGAAGTCTTGTAACACCTGACGATATGAGTTTTGCGTTACCGTCACCTTTTTCCAGTTTCATTCTCAATGAAATAGGGACTACTACATCATACCACCCAACAGCGACCAAATGTTGAGTTTAGCAATACTACGTGGAAACTATTTGAGCACCAGAACGACTTCCCCCACCCCAACCCGTGACGAAAGATTTTCTTATTAATCTCTTTAGACAGATGTACGTAACACTCGTCAGTGAAGTGGATTTGTTTAAAAACTCAGGTTCTTCTTCTAGCTTTGCTAACATCCAACCTTTCAACCTTTCAAATGTTCCGTGCGATAATTCCTCATTTCACGAAAGTCAAGCTTGTTGCGAATTCCATTCGTTTTTGTTTTTGAACATTAGTCAGTGAAACTTGTGGATGAATTTTGTAGGGAAAAAGGTTTAACTCAGTGAGAAGTATACGATGCACAAATGTTCATAAAATACTTCTGCGTGCTGAAAAAACGTAGAATTGACTTCTGCGGACGGCGCACAATAATTTTATGAACCATATTTGTGTTGCACAGTTCTTGTGGATTGTCGCCTACCACTATTACCCTTATGTTGATTGCTTATATTTCCTTTTGTTTGAAATTGTTTAACAATTCGTGATATTGTCTTTCTATTGGGCGTATCTCTGCACTCATATTCTCTACATCTGCGTCATAGAATTTGTTACATGAAACCACTCAATGATCTTGATTTTCTGTTCCAGCTCCAAAACCGGCATCACTATTTGAGGGTTCAACCACGTTGTTCCGTACAGAACCTATAGGTATATGCGAAATAAACCCTGCAATCTGTTACCTTTCTGAAGAAGAAAGCCTAATAATAAAATATACATCCATTAGAAAATAACGGGCAAATAAAAATAGGGACATTTTTGGGACAGCCTATATCTGTGCTGCGGAGTTCATTTTGTTTTGTTCAGTGCTGAAAATGTAAATAAATACTTATTTTCAACTAAATAAATGTATAATTAACTTTAAACATCTTGCTAACTTTGAAAATCATAAAAAGTAGTTAACTGAGAAACTGAAAACCAGTGGCAATCGAACCAGCGTCACGAAATATCAAAAGCCACTGCCTTAGTTCATCCACTCATCCCGGACTTCTGTGAGCTTGGTACAGGTTTTTTATTACCACAAAACATTAAGCATTCCTTAACATTTTACACAATAAACTTTGGTGATTCTTTTCTAACCATGCATAACTCACTGCTAAAACCTCAGAATATTGTGCAATATAATTTTCATTTTTATACAATATCAAATTAACATGCATGGTTAATTTGATCTTCCTTCAGCAGGCAACATGTTCTCTGCAGGAACACATTCTCATTGTGAAGTGTACTTGAAATGTAAGTTTCACAAAGAGTGCCAAGTGGCACTCAGGAAGGAATTTGGAGTCAGGAAAGTGTCAAATAAGAAGTAAATTAGGTATCTAGCAAAGAAAATTGAGAAAACAGGCCGATGAACGAGTGTGTTCGTAAGACTTTTACTGAAGTATTAGAATTTTGTATAAAATTGAAAATAATGTTCTCTATTGTCGCGAAGGTTCAACAGTGAGTTCTGCATGGTTGAGCTCAGTTCATGGAAATTTTCGCCATACGTTCATAATATTACCGCTTCTTTAATAGGTTAAGCTAATAATAAAAAATCCTTTAGTGTAAAAAACTAGTGTTCTCTTTCGGTATTACTGATAGTATCATACGAAATGGGAGTGAAGTGAGGCTGTAATAAATGAACTTGCTTTCTTACCAATAAGTGTATTTATGCCAATAGTCTGTATAGTGTATAATATCCATCTATCGAAAATACAGGCAAATGCTGACTTGAAAGTAACATTTACATAATGTCTTTGTAGTCCCACTTCAAGAAACAAGGCTCTTTTTTTTACGAGAACTTGTGTACAGAATGAAAGTGTATGTTGAAAATACTTTATAGATTTTTTTACTCATCCAAACAGCAACAAAACAGAGAATGAGAAGTTAGGAAGTTTTTTATTTGTAAGTATTTGTGGTTTTAACATTTAAATATAATTCTTTGAAAAGTAAAAAGAGAGACTTGCTTCTATCTCAATATTAACATAAAATTTGTAAGGTTTGGTAAACAACGAACGCCTATATTATATATATATATATATATATATATATATATATATATATATATATATATATATATATATATATATATATATGTATATATATATATATATAGAGCCATTAAGTTAAAATTAATGAGAATATACAAGGCCTTCATACCATCTCTCATATTCTTGGATCACCTGAAGATCAAGGCCCCAGTCTTCTTTAGTTAGCCTTATAAAGCTAACTAACGAAAATATCACGACCTAACCTAACCAATCGTCAAGGGCGTACAGTTGACCTTACGATTGGCTAGGTTAAGTCGTGATATTTTTGTTAGTTAGCCTTATAAGGCTAACTAACGAAGGCTGGGGGCCCTGATCTTCAGGTGATCCATATTCTTTACGAGAAGTAACCATTTTTAGATCTTAAGAATTATTCTTATAGGCCTACGGACTAATTTTAATAACCTGATTTTCTACTTTAAATTGGACTTATGACGAATATTATGGGAATCACAATTTAGAATTTGATAAGTTTAAAAGTAAAGTATACTTGAGACTTAAACTCTTAAAGCAGTGTTATCCACCATAAGTGTGAAAATTCTAACCATTTTTCCTTCTCCCAAAATATGTATGAAACTTTATGAATGAATGAGCTACTTATTTGTAACTTTTATTGAAACCATGCCATGCATGAGTAAAATTTGAGAGCGTTTTTGCAGAAAAATGAAATCAACACGTGTGGAAAAACAAAAACGAAATTTTGAATAATCTGTTTTGAACAGATGGGATTAGAATTCCAGTTATCGGTACAAAATATGGAGTTTCATGACGAGACTTCATTTTTTTTTTTAACATTGTACCATCATTTACAAAAGTTGGGATACACTATGCCGTAAGGTAGCTGTGACGCGGTTTATCAAGACTTTTGTAACCGTGTCATGTGTTGAATTCGAAGATGAAAGTTAGAATGATTATTATTAATTGTTATTAAGTATTTTAAAAGGGAACAAAAATATCTGAATGTTAATATAAAAATTTCATGAAGAATTATTTTAAAATGGAATTAAACATCATAACCGTTACTATTGGGCGGCCAATTAAGTCCAGTCTAGGAGATTTTGAAAAAAAGACCTTGTTCACCAGTCTCGTTTCTGGGGTCCCTGAGGCAAGGTCACTGTTTAGTGCTAAAGAAATGTAATTTATGATTTAAAATTTATTTAACTTAAGGTTTCCTCCACGATCCAGTGTTAAATTAGGAATTCGGACTCGCTTTCCCACATTATTATTACTGTCCTAATTAAAATAAACCGGTAAATAGTGATAATCGCTGTCATTTCCCACTCCCTCACTTTGTCAAACAAAAATGTCGGCTGCAGGTTTCGTGTCTCAGTTGAGGACTGGCTATGGGTCTGCCACTTTATAGAATACAGAAATCAGTATAAAATAAGTATTAAGAGTGAAAATAATGCAGATAACGTAAAATTAAAGAGAAGTAAATAAAAATTAAAGGCATTTCACGACAACCTACTACTGTACACGCAATAAATTATTTCCTGATCAGAACATTATATACTGTATAATATTGCTTCGTATATATGGGATGTGAGTTGGTAATTTAAACGTTAAAATCTTAAAGAAAATTTATTACAAACTTGGGATCACCTGAAGATCAGGGCCCCCAGCCTTTGTTAGCCTTATAAGGCTAACTAAAGAAGGATGGGGGCCCTGATCTTCAGGTGATCCCAAACTTGTACTTCTGTTGGTGTTACACCTCTATGTGGGTGTGTATGGTTAGCAGCAGCAGTTCGAATTAAAATGTAGACCTCTCTCCGATTCCCAACCCATGTATCAAGAAAAGAACTTATAAATAAATTTAACAACTAAGTGTGCACAATACGCATGCGAATTCTGAAAATAAATTTTTAGTACGGGAACACCTCCATTGGAAGCACGAAATCCTTTCAGATAAAATCAAAGCCAATGACATTTTTTTTGAGCGAAGGTATACTTTATTTATTTATTTATTCATTTATTTATTATTTTATTTTTTATCGAATAAAAATAATTGTTTTTAATTTTCTTTTTCGAGTTAAAATCATTGATTTATTTCTTAGTGAGACGCATTCAATACCAAAATTATGTACAAAACGTTTGCTATTTTTGTATATTATATGATAATTTACTTTTGATTATATATATATATATATAATGTGTGTGTGTGTGTGTGTGTGTGTTGTGTGTGTGTGTGTGTGTGTATTGGACAAAGTGGATAATTTGCACGTAAACTTTATCAAAAGAAATGCATATTGTTCTGAAAAATACGCTTATACAGGAGTTTTGCAACGAGCACAAACATAGCAAATATAAAGTAAAGAAAGGGTCAACATACCAACGAAACTCCAGTACGCACTCATCGCCTGAGAAAGAAATAAACGCTTTAATTTTTCCCATTCAGAAAAAATAGGCGTCATCATTATCATTTTACGTGATGCTATGAACAAGAAAGGAGAAACGGAGGAAGAGAGAAGATGATACGAGGAGAAAGCGGATAAGAAGGCGTACAGGAAAGAAAACAAAAGAAACGTGAACGCAAGTAGAAAATTATATATGCGTGGGCTTAGTCAGGCGCACGGAGGCGTAAGTTTGGAGTTTCGAATATGCTGTATAAAAAAAATACATTCAAAGCTGACTGAAATTAACTCCAAATTCCTCTTTAGGTCAATTACGTTCAAATATTTAGTACTGATAAGGTTTTCTTACGTGGTTCATCACCACTGAAAGCAACAATGCTCTGCGTTAGTCCATTCCAAAGAACATCCACACCCATATTCAATTATTGCAATTTTCGTTAGTTTGTATTGGTATTGCGGGTACCCCCAGTTATTATCGGTCCTGGTGCATGATTCTTCAGAAGCAAGATGCACCGGAAGTTTGTTTCCTCCCTAAGACAGCACAAATTTATGTATACATATATATAGTCTCAAAATAATTGCATGCTTTTGTGCAGAGCTTGCAAGCCATAAAATTATTCACACCGACTAGTTTTGAAAAACTTCTATATAGATGATGGGTAATTTTCTGAAGGTAAATGATGCTTTTATTGGGCGTTTAAGAAAAAATTTCAGGTATAATGAATGAAAAAACTATCGAGTAAATATTATCGGTCATAAGAAAATCTACACATTTTCTCCACCAAACGTCAATGAGTGTTGAAAATCGTTCGACTACCCGAGTTTTCTTTAATTTGATGCCTCATTAGACCTCCAATGGTCGCATTAAATTTTACCCTCTTCTAACTTTCGCAAATGATCTTCAGAGTAACTCTAATAAATAGCTATGGACTATAAAGCTTAAACCTTTCTGTTACAGCGCAAATGGCCAGGCGACAATTTAAACAATTGTTATTAAATATAAATTTAAAAGTGTAATAAAGAATGAATGAAAGTAGATGGTGTAATAAGGGAAGATGAGAAGTTCATTGGTCCTTTACAGATTGAAGTGAACTTACACAAACTGTTCAAGAGTAAGTAGGTGAACAGTGTCTTAATACACTGTATAGTCCTTGAATTAAGTGAAATTGTGTAACTGTAAAACGAAGGAAAAGTTAAAGTTTAGTTAATTACAGTAAAAATATAAGCAAATAAGTTGACTGCACAAACTTGGATCTTTAACCCAAATTTAAGCCTGTACTACTGAAGTTCGAGCCAAAGTGTCCGAAACCATACAAAAGATTCAAACGACCCAAAAGAAAGCAAACAAAAGACAATCCCGCGGTCAAATTCTCGAAAAAAAAATGAAATGATCAAATCTTAATTTAACCTAACAACCTAATTTGATCTAGCTTGTTAAATTAGGTTAAGGTAAGTTTCAATAGTTTGGCCTTTCGACCATTTGGTCGACAGTGACCCATTTTCATTTCGAGGAAATGATATTTAGCTTGATAAAAAGCTGACAAAGTGATTAAATACCAATTGTCCCACCAGATGACTCCGTAGGTTTATGTCCAACAGTTGACGCCTCAGAACGCTAAACTAACTTTGATATTAATCCGCAAGTATATTATACAATACTCAGCTTCATCTTTTGCGGACTTCCTTCCGATTTCGCAGTCAAGTGACAAAAACTTATTCGAATTTTTTCGGTACTGACGAGTTCTTCTCTGATTCAGTTTTAAAGGTTAAAGAAACGATCTTCCGTAGTTAGTTGGATGTGACGTCACAAGTCCGTAACTCATGGTTGTCACAGTTTTGTAATTATTTCATGAGGGTATCAACTGGTTTGAATTTGGAGGAAAATTCGTAAGGAGTCTGAAATAAGATTCTTGACTTTATACCAAGTCTAACTTGGTGCTTTCCTCTCTCTCTCTCTCTCATATATATATATTTCTAAGCCTTATTTTAAGACTTGAATCTTTTTTTTCGTGTGGTATACAAGACATTTCACCACGTTTGATATCTTTCACATTTCAGCAAATAATCGTGACGAGGTTGCGATCGGGATCAAAATCTGGGAAATGCGGGTAAGAGACAAGAGAACATGCAGTACGATAGCAATCCAGTGAATTTAAATGAGTTTAAAGAAATTAATTTGCATAAGTGAGAAAACATATGAGGGGTCGCGCGTCTTACAGTACCTAAGCGCCACCACAGGCGAAAACGTGTTTTTTATGGATATCACTATTTTCACCCTTCCTCTATCCCGTGGTTTGGGTTATAATGACCTTACGACACTAGAAGTATGGTTGAAAACCTTATGAAGCGAACTATTTTTTTCACGTCTATCGCCAGCCAAACGTTCACCCAAAGTTCGACATAATAAGAAAATAAAAAAATTAAAAATATATACATATAAAATATGAAAATCTATTCCAAAAACTCATCAACATCTTCATTAGCATACTTAGAACTCTAATTTAGCCAAAAATGAACGTTCTAGCTCAATTAATAACAGAGATTCTATTGCGAGAATATTGCTGAACTTTGGAGGCGATTTCTGGCGAATTTTAATTTTGGCGCTGAGGTACCTTAAGACGCGGGACCCCTCATTAATTTATCACAGTGTGTTGAAATGTCCTGTATATCATTCGAAGGAGCAAATTTCAAGTTTTAGAAAAAACGAACGAAGCAGTTTGCTAAAGATCAGACATTCAAGATGTGATGGAAGTTTTCAGATAGAAATGAGTATTGCGTAACTAACACACACACACATACTGTGTCGCTTCACCTTGCGCAGGGGCAGCAAACCCTCCAAAACACAACCTATGAGGGGGACTGGGAGGGGCGGGTTTGTTACTAAAACCTTCCCTGGTTCCCCCTTAATGTGTATACTAAATTTGGTGCAGATTACCCTAGCCGTTTAGGCGTATATAAACGAACATATCATCATCTACATATATGAAGACCAATATATATATATATATATATATATATATATAGCGGATCGACAAGAAATAGACCAGCAAATAGACAGAAATCTTTCTTCCACGCTATCATCAAACAGCTTGGAAACACACGTGGGCAAACAATGGAAAGTCTGTTTCTTCCCAAAGGGCGCGAACGAAAACCTTATCAACTAAAGGACGCGTTCACAAGGCGTCTTAAGAATTGGCGCGAAGTCCTACGTCACAGGAACTACGTATAAAAGCGAGCTTCCACTTGCTTTCATTCTCACTCTCACTCACTGGTACTCACATCATCGAACGTGAGCAACGTCCATCAACCGCTTTCCGGCCCCCTGGCCGAGGGGCGCGGCCGCTACTTTCTTCAAGGCCTACAATTTATCATCAAGTAAGATCTACAGACCACCTGCAGAAGCAATCCTTCGAGGCCCAACCGGAATCGTTCGGGCCTGCGGTTTGCCGGGTCGGCCTTCAAGTTTCTCCACATTCCTCGAGATATATTCAGCACCACAGGCTCGCCTGCAAGATCACAAGGCCAGCCTGCACCTCGAGAAGTAACATCACCTCAGGCCTCAACGAAGCCTACATCCATCATCTCAAGAGGCTTAACGGACAACGACAACTCGAGTTTTCGGTAATAGATCTTTCTCCAACCCGCCTTCAAGAGTTTACATCGTCCTAAGATAAGTACCTCCTATTCTAAGTACTCTTGTGAAGCCTACATTAGCCTACCGCCGAACGGTAGGCTATACTCCCAAAGTGTGTAATTAAGCGTTCCAACTGACTCTCGTGAAAGAACGCAGTAGGCCTGTCATCCAATTCAAGTGTCATTACAATACCGTAATTCCGCGTATCATCCGTCATTATGTTCAATTCATATATTTATGTGTTAACTAAATATTCTCTTGACGTAATCACTTAACATCACATAATGGTCTTATATATAAATGATATTTGTTATTTGTCAAGCATTTCAATCCATTATTATTAGGCCACATCAATTATTCCTTGTGCATCCATGCAATCATTTAGCCTACTTAATCAGTGTCATGTTTTCCATTCAATGTACCAAACGCACGTGCATTCTTTATATCATTTACTAGGCCCATTCAATGTTCCATGCGCATGCTATTTACATACCATAAATGAGTACATTATTTATTACGTGTCAATTAAGCTATTAACATTTCATCTTATTAGCTAAGTCTATGTCATAAGCATAACGTAAAACTACCAATTAATTACTGTCAATTCTTTGTTATATCACAGTGAATAAATAACGGCTTTATTTTCATAATAAACTACAAAACATAAGGTGTCTTTTATAACCTTAATATTAATTTGCTTGGGTGTAAACCAAGCTGGTGACCTCGCTGCCTTTCCGGTCACTTCCAATAGTATGGTGGATCTACTCAAATAGCCTTCATTAATAAGCAATCAGTCATTGCATACAATTAAATCATTATCACCTTAAACGGCTAAAACTAGGTCCACTATAAATTGGTGTAACCCCGGAGTGACTCGAACTTATTTTACGTTATTTATTCACAGTGATCCTTGTGCTTAGCTATTACTGACCATTTCATTTTCTGCAGCCATATCAAATTTCTATGTACGTACGGTATTCATAAATTCAGTGAAATTAACTAGGCCTACTTGCAAACAGTGATATTCGTTTCGCGCGGTACTTATTAACTAATGTCTTACTGCCTCGCGGTCATGTGCCGCGGCACAATCATCGCACTTTCAAATTCCCGAGTGCGTCCCCTGAGTCGAGTCTCACTGCCTCCTGACGGCAGGGGCGCGGCGACCCCTTGGAGAAGCCACCACTGGCATTGGGTCCTGCTCCGCCGTCAAACGGATCGTGGAGGGACTCACGAAAATCATCACCGAACATCAGGACAACACTCACCCCCCACCCCCCAGCGCTGCAGTCAGTCCCAAATTCGTTTCAAACGGCGCATTCTTTCGTCACCACCTCGTCCAAAAATATTCAACGGTCCCGTCTCGGCCGTTGTACGGTAAATCATTTGGCGATAAATCTGGTGACGCGCCTCATTGCACAGCGAATTTTTTTTCCGCAAGCACGACGGGTTTCCCTTCCCAATCCCTACGGGAAGGCCTAAAAAGAAAGCATTCTTTAAGTCAACGAGCAGAGCGCACACATGCATCCACGCAACAAAAGGGCAAACTGCAAAACAGACACTTCAGGCACAGGGTTGGCGATCCCCTGCCTTCATCAACTGTCTCTTTGCATCATTCCGTGGATTACTTCCTGCTGCTCGTGGACTCGAACGACGTTTCTTTTTCTCCCTTCGGCAGGAGCGACCTCGACGACAACATCCACACGACGAGTTACGGGCACAGCATTCGAACTCAAACACAGTTCCTCGGCCCCTCTCGTTTCCTTCGTCCGCTCTTCATTGCTCCGCATTCCTGCCGAAGCCCAACCCCTGCGGCAGGAGCGACCTCAACGAGAACAACCACGCGACGAGTTACGGGCACAGCATTCGAACCCAACACAGTCCCCCCTGCCCCTCTCGTTTCCTCCGTTCGCTCCTCACTGTCCCCCATTCCTGCCGTACCCCAACCCCACCCCCTGCGGAACCCCCACCCCATACAACAGCGCCTCCTCTTCCGAGCATCTCCCCGCTCCGAGACGACCCTTCACTCCTTCCTGCGTCAGGAATTCCACGACATACCAGGCCAAGCGTCAAATCTCGGAGTGGCCTCATCAGGTCTCCCAACAGAATGGTATTTCTTCTTAGTATCGTTCCTTCGTCTCTGAGAGGGAACTACTTGTAGCGGATCGACAAGAAATAGACCAGCAAATAGACAGAAATCCTTTACTTCCACGCTATCATCAAACAGCTTGGAAAACACACGTGGGCAAACAATGGAAAGTCTGTTTCTTCCCAAAGGGCGCGAACGAAAACCCTTATCAACTAAAGGACGCGTTCACAAGGCGTCTTAAGAATTGGCGCGAAGTCCTACGTCACAGGAACTACGTATAAAAGCGAGCTTCCACTTGCTTTCATTCTCACTCTCACTCACTGGTACTCACATCATCGAACGTGAGCAACGTCCATCAACCGCTTTCCGGCCCCCTGGCCGAGGGGCGCGGCCGCTACTTTCTTCAAGGCCTACAATTTATCATCAAGTAAGATCTACAGACCACCTGCAGAAGCAATCCTTCGAGGCCCAACCGGAATCGTTTCGGGCCTGCGGTTTGCCGGGTCGGCCTTCAAGTTTCTCCACGTTCCTCGAGATATCTTCAGCACCACAGGCCTGCGCCTGCAAGATCACAAGGCCAGCTTGCACCTCGAGAAGTAACATCACCTCAGGCCTCAACGAAGCCTACACCCATCATCTCAAGAGGCTTAACGGACAACGACAACTCGAGTTTTCGGTAATAGATCTTTCTCCAACCCGCCTTCAAGAGTTTACATCGTCCTAAGATAAGTACCTCCTATTCTAAGTACCCTTGTGAAGCCTACATTAGCCTACCGCCGAACGGTAGGCTATACTCCCAAAGTGTGTAATTAAGCGTTCCAACTGACTCACGTGAAAGAACGCAGTAGGCCTGTCATCCAATTCAAGTGTCATTACAATACCGTAATTCCGCGTATCATCCGTCATTATGTTCAATTCATATATTTATGTGTCAACTAAATATTCTCTTGACGTAATCACTTAACATCACATAATGGTCTTATATAGAAATGATATTTGTTATTTTGTCAAGCATTTCAATCCATTATTATTAGGCCGCATCAATTATTCCTTGTGCATCCATGCAATCATTTAGCCTACTTAATCTGTGTCATGTTTTCCATTCAATGTACCAAACGCACGTGCATTCTTTATATCATTTACTAGGCCCATTCAATGTTCCATGCCGCATGCTATTTACATACCATAAATGAGTACATTATTTATTACGTGTCAATTAAGCTATTAACATTTCATCTTATTAGCTAAGTCTATGTCCTAAGCATAACATAAAACTACCAATTAATTACTGTCAATTCTTTGTTATATCACAGTGAATAAATAACGGCTTTATTTTCATAATAAAATACAAAACAATATAAGGTGTCTTTTATAACCTTAACATTAATTTGCTTGGGTGTAAACCAAGCTGGTGACCTCGCTGCCTTTCCGGTCACTTCCAATAGTATGGTGGATCTACTCAAATAGCCTATCATTAATAAGCAATCAGTCATTGCCTCAATCAATCATTGCATACAATTAAATCATTATCACCTTAAACGGCTAAAACTAGGTCCACTATATATATATTATATATATATATATATATATATTATGAGACTGTTTGGTAAAAGTTTTAAAATTAGTGGATGAAAGGCGTATAATTGTATGTAATTAAGGTGTTAATTAAGAATTTAAGAATTCATTTCCTGAGCCGGTTCGTATGTTGTCCGAGATACGAGGCTTCACTCACTCCTTTATAGACTCTGGCCTAAGACCTCATTAAGGAGAGAAATCCCCAAACCGAAAATGTAAAGAATTTTGTCTCTTCTTTGAAACTTTTTTAATTTTCTGTTTAATTTAAAAGTTTTTAATTTTTATTTTTTATGTTTATTGTTCGGCGGTTATACGGATTAGATTCCGAATGTGAAGGTCCTCTTACGTGGTTCAATTCCCTTTCGTCTCGAGTTGAATTGTTACAGACCATTTACTCGTAGTGCTTCGGTCTCAATTCACTTTCTGATTTTAATAATAATGTTAATTTGGGGTTGTTTGGTTTCTTTCGTAATAGCATAGGTCATGTGACGAAGGGGGACCTACAGTTTTAACTTTTACGTGATGTTCGAGCCATTTAGGGCTACGTCGTGGCCATTATCGTAACACCGTTTCCCGTCGATCATCGAAGTTGAGACATAGGGTCTAGAGCAGCATTTCTTAACCTGGGGAAATTTTCCCCAGGGGAGATATTTCAGGAATCCAGGGGAGATTTATGGCAGAATTTTGTTTGGTAATCATATAATTAGTGTGCGTTATAAGTCTGCTAATGTTATTAAATTTTGTCTTCGAGGCTATCTTTTTTGCGTATCCTAATGGAGGGGGAAATCGGGTAGGGCGAACTGGTCGAAAGGGGAAATGACACGAAAAAGGTTAAGAACCGCTGGTCTAGAGAGTAGCGACCCGTGGCTCAGATCCCACGTAAAGCCGTAGGTCCCCTCTGTTATATAACCTTATGCATGTTGCGAAGGAGGTTAAACAACCCCCATCATTACATTCGAACCATCTACCGTACGTTCGCTACATTATCTGAACGCGGAGGACGGTCACCCGTCCAACAAATGAACAAACCCAACGCCGCTTGACCTCGCTGATCTAACGGAAAGCGGTGATGCGACGTGCTCACACGTAGTCATCAGACTATGATTTCAGGTTTGAAAGTTGAACGCTTTTTCTTTGAATCTTTCTGGATGAAGAAGTGGTTCAAATTTCACATTAAACAGCAGAGCCTCGAAAAGTTGCTCTTCATGCGAATGAACGATTGGTGTGAAACATGACAGAAATTAAAAGAGAGAGAGAGAGAGAGAGAGAGAGAGAGAGAGAGAGAGAGAGAGAGAGAGAGAAGTATCAACAAAAGTTAATTGACTATTAATTTATTGTTCACGAAAGACGAATGAAAATGAAGTCGTTAAATGCCGTCATTGAAAAATAAAAGGTTTTAAATCGTGAAACGGACGTTTATTATTTGAAGAAAAATTACTTCCGTTAATTAGTTAATTAAAATGAAATAGGAGCAATAAAAGTGCAAAGGAATTAATTACAGAAAGACGGAATTGAATGAAAGAAGCAACAGTTTAGTTCGTGTTTCCATCTCTCTCTCTCTCTCTCTCTCTCTCTCTCTCTCTCTCTGTATATATATATATATATACATATATATATACACAGTAAGGAGGCGACATCACTAAAGGAGGGTTTGACCCCTCAATCCCGGCTGCAACCCCACCGCACCCACAGTGGTTTCATAAATGAGATTAATCCCATCATAGAAACATAATATTCTTTATAAGTAACCGTGTGTGTGTCAGTTGCGTGATTTAAGAGGCATCTACGAAACCGATTTCTTGGGCTGATGGATAAGATGTCTTTAAACTAGCCACTGCAGAAGTGGTGGGGCTGCAGCCCCGGGGCTGAGAGGTCCCACCATTCTTTAGTGCTATCTGCTTTATTTCACCTTATTATGTCGTGGTTTCATTAATGAGGTAAGAAATTAAAACAAGAAAAGTATTTTCGACCAAACAGCTGGTCCTCATCAGTTGCTGAAAATATCAAAAGAAAGAAGAGCCAGCAAGGTCGCCATACCTGTGAAAAACTTTGTGTATTGAACATAACTTTCCTCTCAACATTTCTTTTCATCAGCGAGTATAGGATTAACATGGCTATTCCCTCTCACCAGTCTTGTTGAATTTGTTAATGGATTTTTTTGAGAACTCTGATCTTGTACTGGGTTCCACTTGGTTTAGGTATGACAGTGATAACTTTGCTATCATCGATAAAAACATAGGTATTGATAATCTTTTAGAACGTTTAAACATATCTCCTTCCACTAATTTCACTTATGAAGTTGAGATTGGGAACATCCTTGGATGGTTTGGTCTTTGAGGCACAATAAAGATAAACTTTCTACTCACTCTGGTTCTTATCTGTATGCGTTTTCCTTCCATTCAGATCAGATGATAAAAATGCAATAGTTGGACTTTCCCTTTGAGCTTACAAAGTTTGTGATCCTGTGTTTTTGTAACACGAGTTTTATTTTGTTGGGGGTACATTTTTGAAGCTGGGATATAGTAAGGATTTTATTTGGGCCTTTTAATCTGCTAGTAGGTAGTCAGTCCTTCTAAAAGAATGAAGAAAGCAAAAATCTGATGCAAGGAATTAAACTGTTTACGCTTGCCTGTCCTTGTTGACTTTGATGTAAAAGACATTCTACCTATAAAAGATGTTTTACTTCAAAATATTAGAATTATGTAGGGTTTGTTTTAAAATTTTGAGGAATGACCTAACAGCATGATAAATAATGAAAGGCTTGCAACGAAAAGTAAAGGTAAAGTAACATCCAAGGTAGCTGCGAACTTGGAGAGTTTCCTAAGGCCAGTCCAACTCTATAACCGTAAGAGTACAGCCTCCAAACATTTGAACCACGGGAAGCCTGTAAAATATTTGTTACCCCATTTGTCGCAAATACTTTAGTTATTTTACGTTTTATTGTAAGTAATAAATTTAGAAAAGTATTTTCCAAACTTGGAATTTGGCTGGGATCACCTGAAGATCAGGACCCCCAGCCTTCTTTAGTTAGCTTTATCAGGCTAATTAACAAAAATATAACGACCTAACCTAACCAATCGTCAAGGGCGTACAGTTGACCTAACGATTGGTTAGGTTAGGTCGTGATATTTTCGTTAGTTAGCCTTATAAGACTAATTAAAGAAGGCTGAGGGCTCTGATCTTCAGGTGATCCTTTGGCTGTAACTAAACATTCGATCAGTAAATCTGTGAGTATTTTTGGTTGTTAAGCCCATAAAAGTTTACGGGTAGACCTGCTATTAAAACCTAAACTGTACAAGTTCAAACCCTGCGTCCAGATTTCCATTAGCTCACAAACCTTCTCGACACTCTAGGTTCTACCAACTGTCCCAGAAAAAAGTAAATGTGTTGACACAATGACGTTATTCCAAATTCACTTTAAAAACTCCTGGTAAGTTGTTCAAACTCATTTAAAGTAAGTAAAGTTAAGACGTTAAGAATGAACATTACTCAGTTTCGGCATGATAAGTATTTTCAGCAAGAGAAACATTACACTCTTGTCCCTTTTTTTAAAAGGTACTCAGTTTATCGAGAATGACGTCACTGTATCGACCTATTTACTTTTTCTAGGATAGTAGGTAGAAGCTAGCTAGCGTGTCGGAAATGTTTGTGGTCTTGTGACAGTCTGGACGTGACAGAAAACCACCTATTTAAACAACTATTTAAATAAGGCATCGTCCAGTCTACCTACAGTATATACGCTTTTAATTCAATGGTTCCCAAGCCATCCAACATTTGCAGGGGAAGGACCCCTTTGATATCTGACGAAATTTCCCGGACCCCTTTAATTTTATAATATGTCAAAGTCGTTTTACGTGAAAGCTTTATCTGAAAATACTGTAAACATTGTCTAGTAATTATTATCAGAGTTTTAGAGGAAAAATTTGTACGTACTCTTTTGAATCAATACTGCATTTATCCTTCGGGATTAGAGTCCAGCGGGCATATCCTGAAAAACCTCAGCCCTCGAAGACTTAAATAGTCAATAAAGTTTATCACCTTGGTTCTGAAAATGTTTGCAAAAGAATTGTAAAGATCACAAGAAAGAATGGGAAACTCGCCGGACGAAACCCGGAGACCAAATGGGCTCCGGAAATAGATTCACCCTGTTCTCCTTCGTGATTGTTCGGAAACCCAGGTTGGCAGTTCTGATTGGTTTCCATTTCTGCAGCTTTACTCATCCCTCTACATAGCTTACGGCGAACTCTAGTCTGGGAATCACTGCTTTATTTGTTCTTCGCCGGTAAGACTGCCAACTTTAATAGGCCATATAAACGTTTGTCGCTGTTCCTTCTCTTGTAGCTGGTACAAACATTTGATGTTTCTCGCTAAACATTTGTTATGTACACTCTCACTTGTTGAAGGACAGAAAAGAAGAAGCGTGGTTGAGACTTCTGTGAAGAAAGTTTTTCTTAAATCCACTTGGTATTATTCTAATATGGGAAATGAAATAATGAAAAGAAACTATCCATGTATAGCGATACTTTAAAAGAATGTAAAATTAAGGCTGACTCAGAGCACTTATACTATCGAACTATCTAATGCAAGGGTTGGTCGTTATTTTCAGTCTTTCATCTACTCAACCGGTCAACTCTGGGACAATGTTCTTCAATTCATCTTTCCTCCTGGTCTATGACCTCCCATCTTTCAAACGTAGAGTGTCAAGGCATCTTGAAAACCGCGGACCTTGACTTTGGCTCTCTTCTTCTTCTATGGGATGGGCGCTTTTGGGACATATGCCCTCGGCCCCTCCTTCCTGCATAAAAAAACAACAACTTAAATCTTCAACATTTTCAGTATATAATTTAAGTATATAACTTTGCACGCATTGATCTTGGCTGTGAAGCTTTTCTGAATCCCTTCTAGCTGTCTAATGTCTTCTTTTTTATATGGGCATGTTAGGACGAGCAGTATTCCAATTTGGGTATGATATATATATATATATATATATATTGTATATATATATGTGTGTGTGTGTGTGTGTGTGTGTGTGTGTATATATATATATATATATAAATAAGCAAACAACCATAGGGAAAAAGGAAAAAGAAACACGAAATCAGAGCGCTTCGTGATATATTCACGTCTTCAGGGACAAGAAAGAAATTCCTATTTCTTTCTTGTCCCTGAAGATGTGAATATATCACGAAAGCGCTCGGATTTCGTGTTTCTTTTTCCTTTTCCCTGTGGTTGTTTGCTTATTAATAAGATCACGTGTTATTCTGTGACTTCACTGCATATATATATGTATATTAGTGATGTAGCGGATGTCATTTTTTTCACATCCGCGGATGCGGATGCGGATGTTTGATTTCAACATCCGCGGATGCGGATGTCTACATTTTCGTTATTTTTTAGGATATATTCGAGATTTGTTGTGTTTAACGTATATAATAAGTTATTATATAGAGAGAGCTGTAGCTATAATCTAGTATAATTGATTAATTGTACAATAATTGCTGTACTTTTCTCTGAACATATAAAATAATATCAAGCATCTAACTAATATAGAAATCAATTAGTGAATTCGTCTGCAAATAAATTCGTTATATTTTGTTGAGTTTCAGCCACAATTAGAAACCATAATTGTGTTACCAGGATGCGGGACGTGAACCCAACTCAAATGCACTCCACCGACCTCTTTCCCCAACCTCCACCCTTATAGAAAGAGATCTTTAATTAGCTTGATAACTATTTATATTAAGTTTAAAGTTTTATTAGACATATTTATAAATGAGTAATTAAAATAAAGTAAACTAAGATGTTCATCGTTTAATGTTCAAACTTAATTATAGGAAGGTTATGCTTAAGGAACATTAATTTTTCTGCCTTTTCTGCTGCCAGTCTGTTTCTCTTTTCATCATATATTAATCCAGCACTGCTAAATAATCTCTCGCTTGGTACTGTAGTGAATACTCTTATTTTAGTTTCAAGATAAATGTTAATTTTACCGTCTTGAATTTCGGAATAGCTATAAATTCATTTTAAATTAGTTACCCATCATAATTCAATTGTAAACCACATTAATACTAATTTTATGTATACTGTATTATTTTATTGTATGTAAACATAATTAATTATATATCACAATTGTCAGTTAATTATTTACATTCAAATAATTATTTTAATCTAATACCATGTCCATTTTGCAAATAAATAATAGAAATCCAAGGGTTATATTTTCCATCCTTAGTACTGTCGCAGTTTCGCCTAACGGACTCAATACGGCTAGTGAGATAATCACTGGTTGGCACTTAACCAGCGGCAGTACTTATGGCTACATCATCCAGGTTAACCTATACCGGATAGATGCGCTACGGTCCCAAGCCGTAGCTTGCCTAGGCCCAACGACGACGACGACGAAAACCAACAATTGGTGACCCCGGAGTTGGATTCCCCCCTTTTTACCCGAACGACTAAGACTAGACTGTAACGTCGTTCGTGCCCATCACCCCCTTCACCCGAGCGACTAGGACCAGACTGTAACGTCGCTCGTGCCCTCTGCCCCTCACCCCTGCCCGTGCGCTCTGTGCCTGCGCTCGTCTCAACCTCCACTCTTCGTTGGTAACTTGTCTTGCTTGTACGTCAGCAAGCATAGGAGAAGATGCCTGACGACGCTGGTGCCATCTCCCACTTGAGCGTAAAGCTCCCCGTCTTCTGGCCGGGTGATCCATTTATTTGGTTCCACCAAGTGGAATCACAATTCAACTTGGGAAGGATCACCGCTAGCAGGACAAAATACGATCATGTTTTGTCCTCTCTTCCAGCGAGCATCATCTCTGAAGTCCGTGACGTCATCGTGTCTACTTCCACGAGTGAGGACCCATACAACGATCTGAAGTCTGCCATCCTGTGCCGCACCACTGTCTCCGAGCGTGAGAAACTACATCAGTTAATCTCAAAAGAAGAACTTGGAGACCGTAAGCCCACTCAAATGCTGAGGGCTATGCAGTGCGCTCTAGGCGAACGCGCACAAACCTTCGATAAGGACATCTTTAGACAGTTGTTCTTGCAGAAACTTCCTCCATCAGCTCAGCGTGTCTTGGCCACTATGGATCCTGCTACTCCAGTTGATAAACTAGCAGAAACTGCCGACAAAGTAGTGGAGATTGACATAGCTCCGGTCAACAACGTGAACACACAATCGGAACTGGAGTTGAAAGTGGAAGAGTTAAGTCAACAACTCAACCACGTTTGTTCTCTGCTACAAAATCAACGGCAAAGAAGCCATTCTCGGTCAAGATTTACGAAGAGGCATCGTTCGAGTTCCGGGAAGATCTGCTTCTACCACTCTAAATTTGGAAAGAAGGCTAGGAAGTGCATCTCCCCTTGCAATTTTTGTCGGAAAACCCCAGCAGCGAGTCCTAATGGCGTCTAGTACTCGCACTGCCAACCTGTTATTCATAAAGGACAGGAACTCTGGTGTCAATTTCTTGGTCGATACCGGAGCGTCAGTCAGTGTATTCCCTCAAAAATCTGGTCATACGCACTCGGAATCTCCGCTCTATACGCTGCTAACGGTTCACGCATACCCACGTACGGTACTCAGTCGCGTGAACTAAACTTGGGCCTTCACCGATCCTTCAAGTGGATTTTCATCTGTGCTCAAGTGCAGCATCCCATAATCGGCGCTGACTTCCTCCAGCATTTCAAACTCCTGGTGGATCTTGACAAGCGACGCTTATGCGACCAGGCCACACTGCTTTCTGTTCTTGCCAAACAGGTTGCCCTTCCGGACGCCTCGAACTCTGCACTTTCCCTCGTTCCCCCTAATTCCATGTACCAGTGCCTTTTCCAGCGATATCCAGGAATTCTTCAACCGATGCAGATGGGTGATACCATTAAGCACACCATTACCCATCACATTACAACAAAAGGTCCCCCTGTGTTTGCAAAACCCAGACGTCTTGCCCCGGACAAACTGAAAGCTGCCAAATCGGAATTCCAGCTTATGATAGATCTTGGGATAATAAGACCTTCCAAAAGCAGTTGGTCCTCTCCCCTACACCTGGTCCAGAAGAAGTCAGGAGACTGGAGACCATGTGGGGATTACCGGTTTTTGAATTCGACAACCATCCCGGACCGATATCCGGTACCAAATGTCCAAGACTTTACTTCTCTTCTCCACGGCAAATCTATCTTCAGTAAAATAGACCTCGTTAAGGCTTTCCACCACATTCCCGTAGAGCCTTCGGATATTCCCAAGACTGCAGTTTGTACACCATTTGGGTTATTCGAATTTGTGAAGATGCCGTTCGGGCTACGGAATGCTGCGCAAACCTTTCAGAGGTTTATAGATGAGGTCACCAGAGGCTTAGACTTTGTTTATGCCTACATCGATGATTTGCTTGTGGCCAGCTCAACGGAAGAGGAACAAAGGAACATCTTTCACTCCTCTTTCAACGCTTAGAACAATACGGTGTTACTATTAATGCATCTAAGTGTGTGTTTGCACAGCCAACCTTGGAATTTCTTGGTCACACGATTTCGCAGCACGGAATTACCCCCCTTCAGGACAAGTGTGAAGTGATAAAAAATTACCCTATGCCAAATAATCAGCGTGAGTTACGTCGGTTTCTAGGTTTGGTAAATTATTACCACAAGTTCATTAAAAACTGTGCCAGTGTTCTTGCTCCTCTACACGCTATGATCACACACAAACGCAAGGTAACAAATTGGTATGGTGTAGCGATAGTTTACAGGCGTTCGACAATGCCAAAAATGCTATCAATAGTGCATTGTCTCTGTCATTTCCTATCAGTGATGCCCCCCTAACTCTGACGGTCGATGCATCAGATGTTGCGATCGGTGGGGTGTTGGAACAAACCATTAACGGTCAACAAGCACCCATCGCGTTTTACTCGAAAAAGCTGCAGCCAGCCCAAACGCGTTATAGTGCTTTCGGACGTGAACTTCTTGCTATTTACTTAAACGTGAAGCATTTTCAACATTTCCTTGAAGGCCGAGAGTTTTGTGTTTTTACCGACCACAAACCTTTGGTCACTGTCTTCAATAAAAACAGCTGTAACCACTCTCCCAGAGTCATCAGGCAACTCGATTATATCTCGCAATTTACCACAGATATCCGCCACATCAAAGGTGTCTTGAACACTCCAGCGGATGCACTTTCAAGAATAGAGATTACTTCTGTTACCCTCAGCTCTACACTGTGGAATGCTATTGCACAGGATCAAGATAAGGATACGGAACTACAAGACCTGCTCAGAGAAGACTCCACTCACTCACTTTCCCTCAAGAAAATGAGTATGCCAGGATTGTCTGTGCCCCTCTATTGCGACGTATCAACAGCTGCTATTCGCCCTTATGTCCCTCCATGTAACAGACAAGCAGTCTTCACGGATCTTCATAAGCCCTCCCATCCTGGTATCCGTGCTTCGCAACACCTGGTTACCTCTCGCTTTGTTTGGCCCTCGATGCGGAAGGATGTCAAACATTGGACCAAAACGTGCCTTGCCTGCCAGCGTGCCAAAGTCCAAAGGCACACCAGGTCCCCCTTTGACGCATTTCCGCCCCCATCCAGCGATTTGAGGTAATTCATGTAGACATTGTTGGCCCTCTTCCAGTGATTCAAGGCCAACGTTATCTGCTCACCTGTCTCGACCGCTTTTCCAGATGGCCTGAAGCCATCCCACTTCCTGATATCCAAGCGGACACTGTTGCAAGAGCCTTTCTTCATGGATGGGTATCAAGATTTGGATTGCCGACAAAAGTCATCACTGACCAAGGTCGCCAATTTGAGTCTTCGCTTTGGAAGAAGTTTACCAGCTTGTTGGGTACAGTACATGCGCATACCTGTGCGTATCATCCGCAAGCTAACGGCCTCGTCGAACGCTTCCATCGCCAGCTGAAGTCATCCCTTATGTGTCACGAAGACTCCCATTGGATGGATAAGCTTCCACTCGTGTTGCTTGGTATTCGCTCTGCATTTAAGAGTGATCTGAAGACTACAGCGGCTGAACTAGTCTATGGAACAACACTGCGGCTACCAGGTGGCTACTTCACTGCAGGGGATAAGTCATGTGATCCTACGGAATTCGCTCAAACACTTTCCTCTCACATGCAGTCCCTTCAGCCTGTTCCCCCTCGATTGACTAGCCAACAGAACATCTTTGTTTCCCCAGCCCTCCAGTCTTGCACCCACGTTTTCGTTCGTGTACCTGTCCCAAAACGGCCTCTCCAATGTCCATATGACGGGCCCTATGAAGTTCTCCGACGTACACGCAAATCATTTCTCATCCAGCGCGGTTCCAAGGTCGACAAGGTTTCTATCGATCGTCTTAAGCCTGCGTTTTTGGAATCAACCTTAAGCGAGGTACATGTAGCTACCAAAAAGGTCCAGGGGAAATCTGTGTCGTTCGGAACTCTTTGAACTTCCTCTCTGGTGGGGGAGTGTGTAGTGAATACTCTTATTTTAGTTTCAAGATAAATGTTAATTTTACCGTCTTGAATTTCGGAATAGCTATAAATTCATTTTAAATTAGTTACCCATCATAATTCAATTGTAAACCACATTAATACTAATTTTATGTATACTGTATTATTTTATTGTATGTAAACATAATTAATTATATATCACAATTGTCAGTTAATTATTTATATTCAAATAATTATTTTAATCTAATACCATGTCCATTTTGCAAATAAATAATAGAAATCCAAGGGTTATATTTTCCATCCTTGGTACTGTCGCAGTTTCGCCTAACGGACTCAATACGGCTAGTGAGATAATCACTGGTTGGCACTTAACCAGCGGCAGTGCTTATGGCTACATCATCCAGGTTAACCTATACCGGATAGATGCGCTACGGTCCCAAGCCGTAGCTTGCCTAGGCCCAACGACGACGACGACGACGACGAAAACCAACAGTACGTTTGTTGGAGGACAGGCTAAATGTTTCCTTGCAAGTTTACTCCAGTATGGATAGATATTCTGCGTATTTTTCCACCAACTAATAGGATTGTCACATGCAGCCAGGCGTTTTTCTTGGTGATAGCTCTCGATCATTTTTACTACATCTTTTGACATCGCGTAGGTCTCGTCATTGCTGCTTGACTCAAGAAACTGAGACACAGATTCTGTGATAGATTTGCTTGTTGAAGGTGTTGGTTCTGTCACTGAAACTTTTATTCTTTTGGTGGGTGGCGAAGCGACAGATTCAAGAGATTGAAGCTCTTCAACTGCTTTGCCAAGTGATGATTTAACTCGTTCTAATGTACTAGGTGAAAATAACTTAGCTTTGTAACGTGGATCTAAGTAGGTTGCAAGAGAGTAACTTCATACAAGAACAGCCTCTCGTCTTGTCGCTTGCATCACTTTTGCGCACAATGAACTAGTTCTATTAATATAGTAGAATTTGATAATTTCAGCTTATTAATGACGTTTTATCTCAACGGTCCACATCCGCAGTCCAAAGTGCGGATGCGGGTGCGGATGCGGATGCGAGAAAATGTGCGGATGTGACCTACATCACTAGTATATATATATATATTAGGGTGTCTCAAATATACGAATGGAGGATTTCGGGTCGGGGCGACGCTTGCCCGTATTACACCTTTATAAAGGATTGTTATCACAAAATTTGACAGCTGTAGGAGGATTTTTAGGGGTCACTCAAGTTCGCCACTTCTGTTTCACTTATACAAGATTTTCTTCTCTTTCGCAGGTGATGGTTACTAGAGCAGGAAACCAGTTGTGGTTGCTGGACAAGGCCCCAATTGCAGCGATTGTTTGTCCACGACTTCCATCGAAGGAGCAATGCCTGCTCCTTTACTTCCACCACCACCAAGACCAAGAGGGAAGGAAGACCAAATCGGAGAGCATTCGCCTGGTGGTGGAAACCATCTGGCCCATCTGGGAGAAGGCCAACATACCAACTACCACCAAGAAGTACGCAGGGGAGAAGCTGGCGAAGTTGATCGATACCTACGACGCACTCAAGAAGAACAGAACAAAGCCGCAAGAGGGTTACCGGTACAAGGAGGGGATGTTCAAGTCGGATTTTGAAGACGTGTTTGACGTGGCTCACTCCTCCGCGCTATCCTCCTCCAAGGTCCCTCAGGAGGACAAGGATTTTCTCACCTCGCAGAGGGAAGACAGGATGTCGTCAAGTCTTCCGGGGGTGGACCAGAAGACAGCGAAGAAGAAAGCTGTGAAGCGGAAGAGGGATCTTGCAGCCACGGCTAGGAAGAGTAAATGGGATGCTGGGGTGACACAGCTCATGGAGGTAGCGATCTTGGAGGTGGATGGTAGCAGCACTGAAATGAACACGGAAGACGAGGATGATGACGACGAGACGTACCAAGTGCCCAGCACCAGCAAGGCCCAGACTCAAAAGAAAAGGCGAATGAATGCCCTCACGGACCCGAATCTCATAGCTGCTTGGGATCGCGACAACATGTCCGTGAGACAAGCAACGTCGTCCTTTGCAGCAGCAGCTCAGAGTTTGGGTCATGACCTGGATGACCTGGTAATCTCGCCAGCAACTGTTCATCGAACACGGAACAAGATCCGAAAGGAGATGGGAGAAGAGTTGACCCGAAAGTTCGAAGCTTCTGGTCCTTTAGTCTTGCACTGGGATGGGAAACTGTTGGAAGATATCGCCAAGGAGAAGAAGGAGGTTGACCGGATTGCTGTTGTGGTGACGGGCGATGGAGTCGAGGAGCTTCTTGGTGTACCCGTTGCGGTGGACGGCACTGGAAAAGAACAGGCTGCAGCCGTACTCCAGGAAGTCCAGGCTTTTGGCATTTCGGAGCAAATCATTGGACTGGGATTCGACACCACAGCTGTGAACGCTGGGATGGGATGATCCAAGGTGCTTGCGTTCGCATTGAGCAGGAGTTTGGCCGTCCCATGTTGTGGTTGGCTTGCCGTCACCACGTCTTGGAGATCTTACTCAAGGATGTCTTCGTGCGATGTCAGGGGCCGTCCTCTTCCCTGACATTCTCCTCTTCAAAAGATTTCAACAGCGGTGGGCCTCCATTGACAAAGGGTCATTCTTGTCCATCGGTGACGAAAGCAATCCCACAACAACTGACAACTGGGCAAATCAAGCGTCTTCCATGAAGAAATACCTGCAGCAGACGCTTTCCCACGGCACACATCCCCGAGAAGACTACCGTGAACTCCTCATCCTTTCCTACCGCTTCCTTGGCGGTCAGGTCCAGGGGGGATTTCGTCAGCCTGGGGCCTATCACCACGCCAGATGGATGGCCAAAGCCATCTATGCCCTCAAGATTTTCATGTTCCGTCACCAACTGGACCTGACAGCCAGGGAAGAAGGAGGACTTCGGCGGCTGTGTTTGTTCATCTCCCTCGCGTACGTGAAGCAGTGGAATGAGGCAATGGTCTCGAATCGAGCTCCACTGAACGACCTAGAGTTCCTTCGCCTGCTCGAGGCCTACCCTGACAAGGAAGTCAGCCACACGGCATCCATGGCCTTGAAAAGGCACCTGTGGTACCTCTCAGAGGATCTCGTGGGGCTTGGTTTCTTTGACGACCGCATTCCAAAGGACACGAAGCTAAAGATGGTCCAACGACTTCAATCCCCCGCCACGAAGAAAGGACTCAAGCGGATCGATCCGAAGAACTTCAATCCACAGCAATCCATCGAGCTCTTCGTCACCCGGAGAACAAAAGAAGTCTTCTTCCGCGCGATCCTTCCAGAATCTGAGTCTCCCACCTTCCTCATGAAAGATCCAGAGGATTGGATCAATGACCAGGATTGGATCACGGCGCAAAAGAGGGTGAAAGCCCTGAAGGTGGTCAATGACGCCGCCGAGCGTGGTATCGCTTTGATGAAAAGATTCAATTCCACCATCACGCGTGATGAGAAGCAGAAGCAATTCGTCCTCAAGGTGGTTCGGGCTCACCAGAAGTTGATCCCCGTCAAGACGAAGGAGAGCTTGAAGAGTAAAATCAAGTAGTGTAGGACAGATTGATGATGAAAACAATCCATTTATACGCGCTTATTTCAATTAATGAAAGGTGCCGTGGCCGGACAGTTTGCCTACGGACACTGCCTACGGACAATTTGTCTACTGGACAGTTTGCCTACTGGACATTATGCCTATGGACACCATGCCTATGTGGTATATTTATCCTTACCTTATTTAACTTATTTAACTTATTTAACTTCAGATTCATGCAAAAGAATTAATTCAAAATTAAAATGTGTTGTTGCCCTTAATAGCATAAATGTCTGAAAATATATCAAGTAAGAAAGGGAAACAGAAGTTTTCACATAATGGATATTTGTATGTGTTTGATAAATGTAGCAAGCGCGACCCTTCGTTACTTTTTTGGCGGTGCGAGCAAAAGAGTCAGTGTATTATAAGGTGTATATATAATATGGGTACTTTTCCGTTATCTGCCCCATTGACGATTGGTTAGGTTCAGTCATGATATTTTCAATAAAACTATCAAAAATATCACAACTTAACCTAACCAATCGTCACTGCCCGGTTAGGTCAAATGTACGCCCTTGACGATTGGTTAGGTTCAGTCATGATATTTTCGTTAGTTTTAACGAAAATATCACGACTTAACCTAACCAATCGTCAAGGGGGCAGATAACGAAAAGTACCCATATTATATATACACACCTTATAATACACTGACTCTTTTGCTCGCACCGCCAAAAAAGTAACGAAGGGTCGCGCTTGCTACATTTATCAAACACATACAAATATCCATTATGTGAAAACTTCTGTTTCCCTTTCTTACTTGATATATTTTCAGACATTTATGCTATTAAGGGCAACAACACATTTTAATTTTGAATTAATTCTTTTGCATGAATCTGAAGTTAAATAAGTTAAATAAGTTAAATAAGGTAAGGATAAATATACCACATAGGCATGGTGTCCATAGGCAAACTGTCCAGTAGGCAAACTGTCCAGTAGGCAAACTGTCCGTAGGCAAATTGTCCGTAGGCAAATTGTCCGTAGGCAAACTGTCCGTAGGCAAACTGTCCTAGCGCCGAAAGGTGCATTTCGTTTATTTTCATTTTTGTTCAGAAATAAAGAGAATAAGAGAATGATAGAAATTTCTTTTTTTTCCTAAATAGCTACAAGAAAGTGTTAAACTTGAGTGACCTCTAAATACTGTTCGATTCCCATCATTTTTCGATTTTTAGAACCTCTATGCCTATTGAAATCGGGGCAGCATTCGCGAGCAAGAGAAAATCGAAAAAAAAAAAATTTCTATGTATTAATGAGACACCCTAATATATATATATATATATATATATATATATATATATATATATATATATATAATATATATATATATATATATATATATATATATATATATATTGACGATTGGTTAGGTTCAGTCGTAATATTTTCGTTAGTTTTAAAGTTTTATTGATTAGATATACGCGGACAAAGTTGGGGAACGCAAACTACACTAGGCACCATAGGGGGATGTAAACTACACTTGCTCCTGAAATTATTTACTGCGACTTTTCCACAGATAGATAGATAGAATCAGCTCCATTATAATAAAGATTATTGGATCACCTGAAGATCAGGGCCTCCAGCCTTCTTTAGTTAGCTTTATAAGGCTAACTAACGAAAATAAACGACCTAACCTAACCAATCGTCAAGGGTGTACAATTGACCTAACGATTGGTTAGGTTAGGTCGTGATATTTTCGTTAGTTAGCCTTATAAGGCTAACTAAAGAAGGCTGGGAGCCCTGATCTTCAGGTGATCCAGATTATTATTATTATTATTATTATTATTATTATTATACTTAAATTATCCTTAAATAAACAGATTTAAGGTTTATCATTTCACGCTTCAGGTATTCAACTCTATCAAACAATTTTTTTGTTATATAAAACTTAACAACATTTTGTAGTATTAAAAGTCGTAATAAGCTTGATTAAAATTAATTGCTCTGGAACCACTTTTACATGACTGCTTTTAAACTACAAATTTCAACTGACAAACAGATCAAGGCGCATGCGCAGATAGAGCAATATATATATATTAATATATATAAAATTTCTAAATGGCCAACTCGAGAGGAGGGGCGACAAGCTTGACCTTCGCGAAATGAGAAATCATCGCGCGGAACCTTTGTAAGGTTGTAAGGTAAGGTAAGGTATATATGCATCGCGTATATATGCATCCGCCCATTTTATGACGTGTCTATGATGTCACTATCTTTCAACGAATCCGGAAAACAGACGGCAAAAACGGCCTCCAGCGGCCTCAGATGACCTCGGAGGCCGACTCCACATAGCCTATGTTCTTTCCCGGCCTCAGTTACCCCTGTCCTCCAAGTCTTATCCAAATCTGGCAAGTGGTTTGGCCGGCCATAAATAACAAAGTTCGCAGTTCGCAGTTAGCAGTTCGCAGTTCGACCGTCACAAATATAAATATATAGATAAGGAAATACAATTATTTGAAACAGGAATTTTTTTCCATTTCCTTTTTCCTGTTTATATAAACAGTTGTCCGTACGGCCCATCTTCAACTAGTAATAATAATAACTGGTTGTTTTGCATTATTTTTAAGAATTGTAAGTTTATATGAGAGGAGGGACTTACAATTTATAAAATACTGTTTCAGATCTTCTCTGTTTATCTGCGTTTGGAGTGTCAAAATATATAAACTGTATATAAACTGAATTAAAGGATTTAAAATTATAAGGTATTATTTTCATTCCCACCTTAATTAAAAATGTTTAGATTTTTGTCGGTTTGGGAAAACCTGAAGTTAGAAAAGTGTTTAGACGAGAAACACCCGCCATGTTACATTGATACACACCTCTTAAACCGCACATTTAAGAGGTGTAAAACTCTGTTAAAAAAGTGGGGGTCAGGGAAGTGTTTAGAAAAGGGTTTATATTCTTTTAGGGTACCTGATAGCTCAGTGGATACGGTGGTGGACTCCGATCGGTGTGACGCTGGTTCGCTCCCGGCCGCCAGCATTGGGTGAAGTTAAGGTGGCCGCTTACTCTGTTTCTGCTCTGACTCAGGTGACCCTCGGGTCACAGTCGCCCTTACGGCGTCGTTGGGAAATAAGCTTTTACAATGTATTTATTCATTTGCATGGATGTGGCTCATTCAGAATGGAGAAGAGCTAAAATAACAACCAACCATCAAAGACAATAGAGAGACGGAGACATTACATATATTTCCAACCCATTTAATAGACGAAAGCATTAAAATTCAAGGTGTACTTTCGAAGCATCATTTTAAGTTTTGAAAAATTATGTTTACCAATCCACGCATTCATCGCAAAACAACTTATGAAAATGGAGTTGGCTCGAATCCAAACTTCTTTTTTATGCACATTTATTTTGCATTTATGTTTATAAAGTATTAGTAAACGCTATTCGTTTTGTTCTGCGGAAATATAATGCATACATAGACTAAATACCTTCTTCAACCTCGTAAAAGAAAAAACTTTAAAAGTAAATAAAAGAAGTAACTTTTGAACAAAGTTGAATTTAGTTTTTTAAACTTATTATTCATATGAAAATGAAAAAAAATTGCTTTCGAATCTCCCAGACTCGTATCACGTACCATAATTTAGGCCACAACTTGAAGAAAAGTTTCACCCTCCGCGTATAAGCGTTTATGACCACGCCCTCTGTAAGTGGTTAAAAATTGGAAAATGTGCTTCAGTGTTTGGATCTAAACGTGAAAATATATATATATATATAGTCACCTGGTATTCATATACAGTTAAGAAACTATAATAGATTAACATTTATTGAAGAGGTTCTCCATGCATTATTAAATTATATTATTCTAATACACTTGGTGAAGATATTATCTTGCTTGTACAGATCTGTACAATTTTTTTACAGAATGTAATAAGAAGTACTGAATGTACCAATAATGAATATCACAAAATAAATGAATTTGAACAAATGTTATTTTTCTGCTTCTTTCATTCTGTCTCAGTGACCCTCATCATTGAACAAAGTTAAACCGCCATTTGACTGTATATTACTGAGTGAGTAAACTAACACATTAATTTTATCTCTGCTTATTTCTTTATTCATCATTCTAGCCAACTCAGCCATGAACTGTCGTACAAACTTGCCGAGAAATGGAGGAGGGGGGTCTCTCAGTTCATAATTTATTCGGCTCATTCAAGACCTCTAAATGCTGATGTCCTATTTTTTCCTTCGTGGTTGAACGCATAGAAAAAAGAACAACCAACCATTTGTTATTCTGGTCTGAAACAGTTGGAGATTTGTTTCGGTGGGTGATGGTTCTCTTGTTCTTACCGATATATATATATATATTATATATATATATATATGTTCCTGAGGATGTCATTAGACGAAAGCGCTTGAGCACCCCTTTGTGTTTCTTTTCCCTTCGTGGTTTTATTCATCATATATATATATATATATATATATATATATATATATATATATATATATATATATTTTAGGGTGATTCAAATATGGGGGTAAAAAAAATTTGTTTATATTTTAATGTGTTCAACCCTTTAAATGGTTCATTTCAGCATAAAACCAACTATCCTAAAATATTTTAGCAAATTTTTAATTTTTAGGGGTTGCTACCGGCAATTAAAAATTGACAGAACGACTCAAATTGTCAAATTTTTCCACACCACCCAGGGGGTACAGTACAAGGCGCATTGCTTTTTTTTAATGTGGAAAGCTCCCCCGTAGGTCCTACCATAACCACAAGCATGCATAATTAAACTAGCATGATATTTGAGACATTAGCTGTCCTTACTTCATCAATGTTTCTTTCTTTCTATCAGGGTAAACAGCCCTGTAGTTTTTCACTACTTGTAGCAAGAATTGTTTTTGATCTTCATCATGTGTTAGTATTTTATTATACTGATTCATCCATTAATTTTACTCCTCTTTCCGCTATATCATTCACGACTTTCCACTGTTTGATAGATTTCTTAGCGGAGTTATACTCTTCATCATTATGCCATTCTTTAGCATCTTTGAGTAAAAATTTTGAACTAAACTCCGTTATTGTAAAGAATCTTTGAGTATTTGATGACAAAATCTTCTAATTTCTTCGTTGGAATAAGTGTAGGATCTAGAAAAGCCCGTTTTGCAGGAAGAGTTTCTGTTGTATTTTGCAAGGCCTTTACAATTTTGTTTTTCGTTTCAGTAGGCACTTCATCATCATAAAAGGCCAAGGCTACCAGTTCTTGTGATAGGTACCAGAGGTGACCTAATAGTTTTTTAATAGCAACAAATGCAATTGTGTCATTTATTTGTTTGTAGACTACAAGATTCTGTAATAATTCCAGAGCAAGACGAGGAGCGCAAGATGGCACAGGAGCTGTAAACCATGCCTTTACATATAACCGAGTAGCAAATAGACAGATGTCTTTTAGTCCTTTTTTGTCTTTTACTGAAATTTTGAACTGAGATTTGAACATAAAAATTTTTAATGAATCTGTAATTTTGGCCATCCACCTAGCCCGATGAAGTCCCGCTGGATGTTTAAATTTGATTCCACCTTTTGGTTCACCTCCCAAAAAAATAATTGTTAACTGCAATAGTTCTAGGTAATCGTCTCTTGGTTGGAATGTATCTAGTTTTGTTGTTGCAAATATAATTATGTCATCTTTGATGTCATGAATATTTTCATAGATACCTGGATCTGATAATGCTGTTTCGTAGTCCTCCTTATTAATGCTTGACTATTTTTCTCTGAACTTCTTAAAAAGGACTATATCTGGGCCAGAAGATGGTGATAAAGACTTTGAAACAACAGCTTCCAGCATAATTTCAAATATATGGTGTCGACATGCCAGCCACAATAAATCGTTGTCGAATTTTTGTTCTAGAAGAATAGCTGCACCATTTCTAGGACCAGTATTGGCTGCCGTTGTATTGAAACACATGCATTTTATTTGTTCGCAGATATCCCATTCAAGCGATGTCTGATTGTTTGCATTAAAAAGAGACGCATTTCTGTCACTCAATTTTGCAACATCAAGACTTCCTAATAATTTATTATCAAACAATTTTCTACGTTTGCCAACCTTACTTTTCCATGTTGAAGGTTGTGCAGCACAGAAACCAGATTCATCACTTTTACTCTCTTCTGATTCTGATGATGTACTGGTGAGTATGACAGCCTCTTCATTCTTCTTTCTTTTGATCTTCTTCTGCTTTCCTCTTTTCATAACGTTGTTGCTTTTCTGCTGCTCTTTGCTCTTTTTTAGCAACAGCCTTATCAATGGTACCCATTTTTCCATGACGTCCTTTCTCACGTTGCATTTTCAAGAATTTCTTATCATCTTCTATTTTTATAAGCTGCATAGCATTCTCATGAGCAATGTCAAATAAGTTTTCCAGTTTATCTTTCCATTTTTCTTCTTTATTATTTAAATTTTGTGATCTTTTCAATTTGTTTGCTTTGTTTTTCTTAAGCAGCTGTCATTCCTTCAGTATTCCTTGAATTTTATCTACTACATGTATTCTTTGTTTTGCTGGTATTCCTGCTTTTTTCCAAACTGCTAGCACATCATCTGCAGTAGAGCAGCATGATTCTCTGTCTTGCTTTTTAATATTTCTGTAGTGCATGAAGAGGGCCATCATTTCCTTCTCTGATGGTAATACGGATGGTTTTAGTACTGCAGAGGGCTGCCCAATTAGCCATACTTCAGTTTCTTTTCTTGTAGAACTTCTCCCAAATGAGCAACTGGGTGATGGTGAGTTAGGCCTAGCTTCCATAATCGATTAATTGGTATCAAAATTACGAGTTCCAAGCAACAATTAAAAGCAAGCTAGTATATAAACCATTAATTAAAAATTCTGAAATATAAACAATTAAACATAAAATCATAAGTTGTAAAAACAAACAAATTGAAAAAGAGGGAAACTTTGACGCCTGGTAGCACATAGTAAATTTTATTTAAAATTCACCAAATTTGGCATACACTACTTTTTTGTCATAGGGAACAAAAATACAGGTTGAACAATTAAAAAAAAATCACCCTAAATTATATATATATATATATATATATATTTCAACTGCAAGCACGCAGTATAATTAACGTAAAGAACGACGCTTGTATAGGGTTACCTCATTTTTTCATTTGTTCGTTCTCCCTCCTCATCTTGCGCGGAATGTTCTCCTATACAAGCGTCGTTCTTTACGTTATATATATATATATATATATATATATATGCCACACTAATCAAAAACTGCAAGAATGCAATCGCTGAGCCCCTATATTGGATATGGAGACGATCACTAGCCACGGGAGAAATACCGGGCATCATGAAGAGCGCGAACATAGTCCCAATATACTGTATAAAGGAGGAGATCGATCCGAGGCCAAAAACTATAGGCCAGTGTCGCTTACATCTCATCTCACTAAAATATTTGAAAGAATAGTTAGACAGAAAATCTATGGCGGATCTTTTCCAAATGGACGACTCCACGGGATTTAGCTGAAAATTTGTAGGCTAATAAATGTTTATATTCTAATAAGGAAAATGACATTATTTTCCTGGAGAAATATGCGCAACATACGAAAAAAATTGCATTTATATGCGCACTAGTTTGCGTGGCGCATGACCGTTATCTAGTTTACACCGCTCATGACGCCCGGATACGAGGTTGCTGTGTGGCCTCTGGTTAATTGAATGCACGGTTAGGTCAATTGAATGGCCGTTAGGTCAACTGTACGCCCTTGACGATTGGTTAGGTTAAGTCATGATATTTTCGTTAAAACTAACGAAAATATCATGACTTAACCTAACCAATCGTCAAGGGCGTACAGTTGACCTAACCGGCCATTCAATTGACCTAACCGTGCATTCAATTAACGGGGGCCACACAGCAGAGACAACACAGTAACATCCTTTGCCGATGACACAAAGATCAGTAGAAAAATAAGAAACCCAGAAGATATAGGATCTCTACAAACAGCCATGAACAGAATCTACAAGTAGACGGAAGACAACAATATGAAGTTTAACACTGAGAAATTTCAGCTGTTACAGTACGGAAAAAGGGAGGACCTAAAATCCATGGAATATTATACCCCAAATAAGGAAATTAGGGGTTGTAATGACTGATGATGCGAAATTTGAAACACGAAATAAGATAGCAGTAAACAGAGCAAAGAGAGTAACTGGAAAGATACTGAGAACCCTTAAACGAAGGGATAGGAATATAATGATTCCTCTACTGAAAACAATGATCATACCCAAATTGGAATACTGCTCAGTCCTAACATGCCCATATAAAAAAAAGACCTTAGACAACTAGAAGAGATTCAGAGAAGCTTCACAGCCAAGACCAAGGGGTGCAAAGAACTAAACTACTGGGAAAGGTTACGCGAATTAAACCATATTCACTGGAAAGAAGGAGAGAGAGAGATACACCATTATTTACACTACGAAAATAATGGAGAAAGTACAGATACTCCCCGACTTACGACGGGGTTACGTTCCGACAAACCTGTCGTATGGTCGTAAGTCGAAAATAACCACAACGGTAGTGATGTGCGTTAACATATACGTAGTTCAATCAAAGTAAAATAACAAAACACACAAATTATACAAATAATAGTACACAAATAGTATACAAATAATACGACCAACTGATCGGAATTCGAATTTTTCGTCGTCTATTATTTTATTTTATTTATTTAATACGACAGTCGTCGTCGTAAGTCCGGATGGACGTAAGTCGGGTGGTCGTAACTCGGGGAGTATCTGTAGTCCCTAATTTTACTCTGAACCCTGTAACTCCCCAAACAATAGTGGAAAGTAGAAAAGGAAGACTGTGTCGTGTTCCTAAATTAAAGGCTAGACAGGGAACATCCTTAACCCTGAAAGAAAATAGTTTTGTTGTGAGAGGACCAAAACTGTTTAATCAACTGCCCAAAGACCTGAGGAACACGAGTGGTGTTGCAGTGGACATCTTGAAAAGAAGATTAGACGCCTGGCTCAGAACAATCCCGATGAGCCGGGCGTACCTGGCTATGTGAGGTGGAGAGTACAAGAAACCAACTCACTACTTCACCAGGCCAACTCGAGAGGAGGGGCGACAAGCTTGACCTTCGTGAAATGAGGAATCATCGCACGGAACATTTGAAAGGTTGAAAGGTGTATATATATATATATATATATATATATAACACTGGGCAACACGTATTTTATTGAATGATATCTGACACTTGATTCTAGGTAATTTGGGTGCGCTGAATACGAATTTCAACTCGGTTTGGCTCTATCAGGTCCTGATTCTTGTCGACAGCCTATGTGCCATTTTCCAGATTTTTCAAATTAGGACTAAAAAATTAAGTCATGTGTTAAATTTTTTTTCAAGTTTCATGAATACAAGCAGTTCAAACTACAGTAAAATTACATTATAACGATAGAAATGACTTAAAATAAAAAAACAAACAGATATGAAGCTTTCACTGTGGCAAAAATTTTCTTTTGTAAGACTTTCTAGCGTATTTGCTTGTTGATGGCAGGTCTCTTTTCAAGCACCAGCAGTAATCAGCCATCATGTGGGAATCCCAGCGGCCTTGGTACCGTTCCTCCATAATTTTGATATCTTGGTGGAATCTCTCCCCTTGTTCGTCACTTACATCACCTAAATTACTTGGAAATTGGTCAAGATGGCTATTCAAAAAATGCATTTTTATGCTCATATTGCAACCTAACTCTTTGTAGTCCCTTAAAAGTTTTTTACGATTTCTTCGTAGTTATCTGCCCTGTAATTGCCTAAAAAGTTTTCTATCAAGTCCACGAATGAGAACCAGCCATTTTTTTCGCGTTCATTCATGACATTAGGAAAATTGCTGTCTTTAATCATTGTTCTTATTTGTGGACCGTCGAAAATTCCCGCCTTGATTTTTTCATAACTTAAACTTGGAAATTTTGAAGTTATGTATTTGAAACACTCGCCGTTCGTATCTAAAGCTTTTACATATTGTTTAATGAGGCCTAGTTTTATATGCAGAGGAGGAAATATGATTTTATCTCTGCTCACTAAAGGTGGATTAATTACGTTTTTTCTCCGACAGTAAGTGATGTTCGTGCTGGCCAGATTTGTTTGAAATAATGTTCTTCCTTGGCTCTGCTGTCCCATAAGCAAAGGAAGCAGGGATATTTAGTATACCCTCCTTGTTGTCCTAACAGAAAATTAACCATTTTTAAGTCAACACATATGATCCACTCGTGCTCCCTATATTTGATAAGATTTAAAACCTTTTCTATATGTTCATACTTTCTTTTAATTTTGTTGAGTGCCCAATCGGTATCGAGCCGTATAGATTGCCATTATGCAACAACACACACTTAAGACTTCTTTTCGAACTGTCTAAAAACAAGCGCCAATCATTTGCATCGTAAGACTCAACCCCCATCTTCTTTAACAAACCAACTATGTCGCAGCAATATACTAAACTATCCTCTGTTCTAAAATATTTAACAAGTTCTTCTTCTCTTTTTCTGTAAAATGAAATGTATGTGTTTGAAGTAAGCAAGTTTTTCTCTTTAAGTCTTGAAGCTAAAATTTCCGCAGCCTTTTTTGGCAAATTTAGATCCCTTACAAGATCATTCAACTCGGCCTGGTTAAACTTTTGCGGATCGTTTTGACTTTCAAATACGCTGGGGTCAAAATCGGTGTCTGACTCCTCAAAGTGCATAACAATATTTTCAGGAACATCTTCAACTAATTCTTGAGTTGGCAGACCCTTAAATTTTGGAATGGGGATCTCATTTGAATGTAGCACAGGTCGTATCGCGGTGTCGAAATTTGGGTACTCGATAATTTTATTTTTCTTAGTGAAGCCCGAAGTCTTGACAAAGCAAAGGTAGCAATCGGTCTCGTGGTTAGTAGGCTCTCGCCACACCTGATATGGAAAAAAATTGTAAAGCGTTAACAAAAGCGACGAGAGACTTGTTTTTATGAATTTTATCAAAAGTTATCACCCAAACATTTAACATTTCTATGTGTTTCAACCTTATGCAATATTTGAGATTCTTATAAACATTTTCTGTAAATTTTTGTTTATGTACCTAAGTTACAATTACATTTAGGTAAGTTACAGTATACTAGTGATTAAATTACGTAGTTTTATGAAATCATAAACTTACCATCGGAATTCCAAAAGGTATTTTTGAATCCGAACCCTTCGTCCAATGTCGCAGTCTTTCAATGCATATAGTGCAGGCTTTATGTGAAGCCCACGATTTATCTTGGTCCCCCAGTTTTATGCCAAAATAAGCTAAGTAAGCTCTTTTTACGAAGTCAGTTATATTTGCTCGTTGATGTGGAAGTGTAAAATTTCCACATATATAACAGAAGGAATCAGGGTTGTTTTTGCATTTGAACTTTCTAGTGCTTGATGACATATTGCTTGATTGTTCTGCCAATTTGTAAAGGTATTTAAAGCCCTTAATTCATATAAATTTAAGAAAATCTGAAATATAAACACAAAAATTAGTTTAAATAGGTACTTATTATGAAATAGGTACTTAAATCTATGAAATTAAACTAGAAACACGGATGAGTAGGTACAATATAAATTACGTCTAATTAAATCAACTATATTAAATCACGATGACAAAATTACTCACTAAATCATATGCCAATTCAAAATTATGTTAATGCCCAAACTTAATTAACTAACTCAACTGACTGACTGACTGACTGACTGATTGAATTGACTGATTAACTCTGGAAACGAGTCGCTTTTATATATTTTAGTTGTCCCTCTAGAATACTCTACAGAGAACAGGAACGCTCGAGAAAATTTTAGAATTCTATGATATTTTTAGCTTAATTTACTAATATTAAAATGGGTTAAAAATGACAAAATTAAAAGTATTTTTAGGGTGTTACATATAAAAATATACATAATACAACAATACCATAACAATAGGTACAAATACCTAGATAAAAACCTAGTTGCATAATGTGTAACTGCAAAAAGACTTAGCGAGTATTGAGAAAAAAACCTTTTTATGAATACGACGAAAGAGGAGGGGTGTTGAGCAAAATCAGGACCTGATAGAGCAAAACCGAGTAAACATTCGTGCTCAGCGCACCCAAATTACCTAGAACTAACTGTCAAATCTAATTCAATAGACAAAAATTTGAAATTTGTTCCCCAGTGTAATTGATGTGTGGGAAGATAGAATGAGACTTGGCTGTCCAATGCCTCCCTGTTCAAATTTCAAAGTTCAGTTCCACTCAAATATTTGAATATTTGACGACCTTCGAACGAGGCTGAGACAGTTCTGAACGCTCGTGCTATCTGAAATATTAATTTAAGTAACTAAAATCAATATATTTCCCTTTACGTCCCAACTTCAGGTAAAAAAAAACTTATTAAAGTATAATATCCTTAAAGAGCAAATTTTTTAATAACAGCTGAAATTGCCAATGACCTTATCTCTGAAAAGATTTTGCTGAATAAGAAAGTGTGTAAACAGTTTCGACTCGTGTAAATTTGGGTATTCATATATTTTCCAATATATATATATATAATATATATATATATATATAATATATATATATATATATATTGTGTGTATGTGAAGTGTGCATAATTTAAATATGTGAAATGATCCACATCAGTGTCCTTGGTGTTAGTCAGAGGTAACCAACCCTCTCAAAAGTGATGTGAAACATTAATTAAAAGTTCAGCGCGATTATATGCTTCGTAAGATTCTCAAAACCACTCTTAATTGATTAACAGTGGCGTACTAAGTGGGGTGCGAGGGGGGCGGTCCGCCCCGGATGACAGCCAGGAGAGGGGTGCCATCGGGAGAGTTGAAATACCAGTACAAGTTTTCAAACCAAATGAAAAATTCGCCAAAGTAAGAAATTTTTTTTAAAAATGTTCAAACTATTACAACAGCTTAATGTTAATTTCCACTATAAAATAAATTTTTATTTTTATTGGCAATACAATATTTACAAACGAAAAATTAAATATTTGATAAAAATTACATCGAAAGGCGAACGTAACCTTGTTTCTGGCTCACCAGAATCTTCCTTTTCGTGGTCACACAGAGGACATGTCATCAGCAAACAAAGGAAACCATGGAATTGGTAGAGTTGCTGTTAAATTATGATCCAGTTTTGAAAGAACATTTTGTAAGGATTAAGCATTCTATTCCATCTGGGAGGAGAGTGGCTTCGTATTTATCTCCAAAGATTCAGAATGAGTTCATTTGCATTTTGGGGAATTACGTCAAAGAGAAAATAGTGACTGATATCAAGAAAGCAAAGCATTTTGGGATTCTTTTTGACAGCACTCCTGATGTGTCCCACACTGATCAGATGTGTGAAGTGATCAGATACGTCCATATTGAACGAAAAGACTGCTGCTGAGCTCACAGGGGATATCCTGAGACATCTGGAGAGAGATGGACTGGACATAAACCTGTGCCGTGGTCAAGGATATGACAACACTGCAACTATGGCTGGGATTTATGGTAGTGTTCAGTCAAAGATCAGAGAGATTAATCCCAAGGCTTTGTTTGTGCCTTGTGCAAATCATTCTTTGAACCTTTGCGGAGTGCACTCATTTGGAAGTGTTTCTTGAAAAGTGCATTGTGAAGCTCCAAGCTCTAAAACTGTTTCTTGAAGATCAGCGCAATGAAATTGTGGAGAGGGCCATTCATTATGCAACTACAAAGTGTAAGGAAATGGACATTTCTATGGAGAGAAGAGGGAGAGTAAAGCTCCGAAAAAGGATGCCAGGAGAGATGGCAAAGGATGCTGGTCTCACATTGCCAGAGGAAGTAAAAAGGGCTATGTTTGAATGTCTTGATCGCTTTCATCAAGAATTGGAGATTCGTTCTAAGGCAATGGATCAAATTCTGTCAATTTTCGCTGTTATTCAGCCAAACACTTTGGTTGTTGCAACAGAAGAAGAACTTCGGAAGTATATTCCAAATTTGACTCAGATTTTCGATGAATTCTCTATGAAGTTATCAGTGTGGAAATTGGACGACTTCGGAGGCATTTAGAAGCTGCCAAAATCAGCGTTGAAGAGGCAAAGAAATGGACAGCATTGCAGTTTCTGGAGTTTACTGTGAAATAGGATTTTTATGAATCTTTGCCAAGCTTGTCACTGTGTTTGAGATTCTTTTTGACTGTCTGTGTGTCTATTGCTTCATGTGAAAGAAGTTTTTCCAAATTGAAATTGATAAAAAATTTATTTCGCTCGACCATGAGTCAGACAAGATTGACAAATCTGGCTTTACTTTCGATTGAACATGAATATGCAAAGAAGGTGAATTTTGTTGAGGTCATTGATCAAGTTTCAGAAATTAAGGCTCGAAAGCAGAGACTGTGAATCCTCTCTATTTACCTTTGAAGAATAGGCTGAGTGTAGAGACTGGATTTCCTGTGTTTTTTGTATAAAATAAAATGCAGTATTACCTGTTCACTGAATTTTTAATGTCCTGCATTTTTCTTGTTTCCAATTTGCTTATGACAGTACTGTACTGTTTAAAAATCTACTTGCAAAGATAATATATTTTTCTGTGTTTAAATTTTAAAATTATTTATGGGGGGTGCCAAAGAAAGGATCCGCCCCAGGTGCCAAATATGATACTTTAGGTACGGCCCTGTTGATTAACTAAATTTAGCTCGGTGTGTATATATATACAAAATAATAACAGTAATAATAATAAATTACATATACTTTTAAATAAACTTCAATTTTCCTCGTGTCACATAAAAGAATTTAAAATGGCTACGATATATTCGACCATAAACATTCAGAGCTAATCACTCTTTCGTGCCATTTTCTTTCTCAAGATATTGAACATTACTCAATTTCAGCATAATTGGAGCGTGACGAAGTAGAATTACAAGAGATTCGGTTTGATTTAAATGCCTCATTATGACCACTTACATAATTCAATATTTGCTCACCGTTATTACAGACCAGACCGTTCTTTAATAACGCACTGGCCCAAAGATAAATTAGGCATGAAAATACATGTACACATTGTTGAAGGGAAGTAATTATGCTAAGGTCATTTCATCTAGCATTTTATATTATATTTATCTATATTCTGTACTATAAGAAGGCAGTCCTGTCTGTGCGTCTGTAGACACCATGTATTTACTATTAAGCGATTCTGAACATAGAAATAAATGCGCTTTGCTATGTTTCAACTTTTTACTCTAGCGCGTTAAGATTTTCATTGGTTGATACACTGGGTTCGAATGTGAAATTTAAGATTTTCATTGCTGCGTTCTTTTCTATAGTTTTATTGAGAGAATAATTGACCCCCCCAATTACTGAGGGTTCAATTATTTGGTCAAAAACTATAGAAAAGAACGCAGCAATGAAAATATTAAAGCTTCACCTCCGAACCCACTGTATCAAGATTTGTGAAGCTTAAGATTTTCATGGCTGCGTTCTTTTCTATAGTTTAATTGAACGAAAACTATTTACTCCCCAGTAATTGGGGGGGCCCCCCCAATTATTGGGCACGATATAGATATTTTTTCCAATTACAAAGCTGCGTACACGTCATTCAATTACGTATTGGCTATTCTCCGAGCAACTGATACAATGAGCAAACCAAACCAAACCAACATAATTTCGGACAGACTTAATTTGAGTGTGTTCGTGTAAACTGTAAACTGTAAAGATATTTGTCTCAACATTAAATGATTATATAAATTCATGGAGGACGAGTATGAACTGCTTGCGTATTTACAATTTAGGAACAGTGAAGAGTGATTTAAATTGTGGGAAGTGTTGAAGTAAGTGTGAAATACATAAAAATAGTGAAAAATAGTGTAAAATATTGTTTTCGATCTATTTGGCGTGAGTGTTGTAGGCACTAGGACTATAATTAGAATATCCTGGCATAGCCTAGGCCTAGGTACCCAATTAGTGAAAGGCCTACAGGATTATTTAGGCCTTAATAATGTATTCACTTTTTGGAGCAAGTGTAGTTTACGTCCCCCCTGTGGTGCCTAGTGTAGTTTATGTTCCCCTACGGGCCTACATTATCCTAGTGTAGTTTACGTTCCCCGACATTATCTTAGTGTAGTTTGCGTTCCCCAACTTTGTCCGCGTATACCTAATCAAATAAAACGTTAAAACTAACGAAAATATTACGACTTAACCTAACCAATCGTCAATTTATATGTATATATCACAGGCGTGTACACTGGGTACGCAAGTTACGCAGTGCGTAGCCAATTTTTTTATTAAATTTAAAAATTTAAATTTTTTTAAATATTGATAAAATGCTATTATAAATACCAATAAAGGTACTTAAGTATTATCGGGACTACCAAACTGTTTACTATGTATTTTTGCTCTCGTCATTTTCGTTTATACTAACGAAAATATCACAACTTAACCTAACCAATCATCAAGGGCGTTCAGTTGACCTAACCGGGCATTCAGTTGACCTAACTGGGTATTCAGTTGACCAGGGCTGTGGAGTCGGAGTCGTGGAGTCGGTCAATTTTGAGTGGAGTCGACTCCATCCAACTATGCACTTCCGACTCCGGAGTCGGTGCAAATCCTTCAACTATAACCATAGCAGCCTAGGCCTAGCTCAGTTTTATGAATAAAATAGATTTAACCTAATGTTTTAATATATAATATATGTAAATGATATATAATATATAAATAATATATAAATATAGTTGCTTATAATTAATAAGGATTATAATTAATTAATTCACATAATTAATAATAAGGAAATTTAAAAATTCAGTTTAGGTTAGTACATTTTGTTACGGATGTTTATAATAATACAAAAACATCTTATTAATTTGCTAAACCAATAATAATCTTATTTTGTTTAAGCTTCAATCAGTTTGTATTTTGGGATTTATTGTAATTTTTGAATAAAGAGAAAAAAAGCCATTAAGGCATAGTTACAGCCACTAAGTAACCTGATGAGTCATGTGGTGGTGACGAAATGCCTTGTTTATGAATCTCCATTGGCCTAATAAAGCTAATCGTAATCAATTTGGCCTTAACATTCCATCGGAGTCGGAGTCGTAATTATACAAGTCAGATTTTTGGAGTCGGAGTCGGAATGTTAAAATTTTTGGAGTCGGAGTTGGAGTCGGCAAATTTTATCACCGACTCCACAGTCCTGCAATTAACCTAACAGGTTAATGTTGGTTATTTCACCTAAATATTTATGATCTTTTCGTATCAGGCACTCACTGAATGCCCGGTTAGGTTGAATGCCCGGTTAAGTCAACTATACGCCCTTGATGATTGGCTAAGTTGTGATATTTTCGTTAGTTTAAACGAAAATGACGAGAGCAAAAATACATAATAAACAGTTTGGTAGTCCCGATAATACTTAAGTAGCCCAATAAATTTTATAATTTATTAGTATACTTAAGCAATACAAAGTAAAATTAAGTGAAACTTCCTTGTTTTCTCATGTGCTTTCTTACAAGGTACGCTCTGAGCATAGAATGTACTTGCAGAGGAATACGATCCTTAAGTGCTGGGCGGGGCTTAACAAATACTGACTTACTATTGGCGGAAAAATGTCTTGGGACACGCTGGAGTGTTTCAGGGCTTTTCAGGGTAGTTTTATAGAGTGGGTGAGCGAGTGTGTTTGTGTGTCATTCAAATCATTTGAAATTTTGCATTTAGTTTACATTAAATTAGTACCATTTTAGGTGCAGTCATGAATGAACAAGAAAGTGAATGTTTAATTTGTAAAATTAACGAAACTACATTTTCATCCAAATCGTATGAAGAGAAACTTACGGTATTATTATAGTTTCAACCACAACTTGATTACTGCATATTTGATATTTGTAATAGGTACATTTAAAGATGAGAGTTTTTTCCTATAACTCTTCCGTCGCAAATGAATAATAACTGGGATAATAACTGAAAATAATAACTTAATAACTTTAGCAATGGGTACATGTAAGCGGTATATCGGTATATTTCAGGTATTGTACTAAGCCGTATTCGCTCCCATTTATAATCGTGGTTTAGTCTTAAAATGGCGCTTATATGTGATGGTTGTAATGAGGATGAGTGGCAAGTTATAGCGAAATTTCATAGTAAAAACCAAGAATCTTTAAGTTTTTTGTCTTCGCACGGTGTTTTGCCTAATTCATTTAAGTGTAACAATTGTGATCTCCCGTGTACATACCGCGCGGATAGACACCAGTGGCAATGTGGACGTTCTTACGTTATTCACAAAACAAAAAATCGATGGTGGTGTAATTTCAGTATTAGCGGTTATAAGGGCACTTTTCTCGAGGGAACTCTCATTCCACCTTGGAAACTAGTGCTTTTTATTAATCATTGGCTTCAAAAGCGTTGTTTGCAATTTTCCCCTAATACATGCGTGGACTGGCGTAGTTTTTGTTCAGAGGTCACGGAGTACTGGTTCGAAAAACAGGAACTGATCGGTGGTCCTGGAGTTGTGGTTGAGGTGGACGAATCGGTTTTTGGAAAAAGAAAGCACGAACGCGGAAGACTATTAAGCCAGACCTGGGTCTTGGGGGGGAATCGAACGTGTAAACAAAATATTTTTCGTAGTGCCTCTAGTAGAGCTGTTAGCTCAAAAGAGAGACGCAGCCACTCTTCTTCCCCTAATCCAGAAGTATATTCGGACCTTTTCCAGTTTGTGTACCGTTTTTCATATAATTTATTTTTGAGAATATTTTTGTTAAAACTAACGAAAATATCACGACTTAACCTAACCAATTATCAAGAGCGTACAGTTGATCTATTAGTAAATAGTAAATACTATTCCGGAAACAAAGTTATAATTAATAATAGATCAACTGTACGTCCTTGATAATTGGTTAGGTTAAGTCGTGATATTTTCGTTAGTTTTAACAAATATATTCTCAAAAATAAATTATATGAAAAACGGTACACAAACTGGAAAAGGTCCGTATATTCTTCCTGGGTTAGTCGTCAATACCGACGGGTGGGCAGCGTATCTAACTTTGAAAGACTACGGTTATACGCACGGCGTGGTGAACCATTCTCAAAATTTTGTGAATCCAGAAAACCCCGAAATCCATACGCAAAACATTGAACGACTTCTTTAGAGGGATATAAAAGAGTGGACGAAACGGCCTGGAATTAAGGCTGAATATTTCCGTCAGTATCTCGGCCGCTACCTGTTCCAACGTCAAGCGGGAGAACAAGCTCTTCACAAATTTTTGCTGGAAGCTCAAAGCGTCAGACAGGGACCACGACCGGAAAAAGTCCGAATCCCACATGACGACGACGAGTCAGAGGAAGAGGCAGATGAACCAGAATCACTCCAATAAGGTGAAGTTAGGTAAGGTTCGGTTCGGTTCGGTTCCGTTCCTAGGTTTTCCGTTGGTTTCTGATGTGGGTAAATCTCTAGGAGCGCTCCATTTTTCAATATTAAACATACACTCATAAAACATATACCATTTGAAAGCCCACATTTTTCTGAGTCTAAAAATGTAGTAATCCAAAAGTATCAATAGCAAATAAAAAGTAACTAGGTTTAAATATAAAACCCTATACCGATCAATTTTGATGCGTGATCTTTACGGGGGCTCCGCCCCCGAGACCTAAATTATACAAGTGATAATGTAATAACATATTTAGGTTAGGTTAGCGTAACAATTACCAAAAATACCATCTTACAACACAGACTGAAGATTTATAACTTAGCCAACCTTTATAATGTAATTAATTACGTCACGCGTCAAACAATTAAACCTAGTTACTTTTTATTTGCTATTGATACTTTTGGATTACTACATTTTTAGACTCAGAAAAATGTGAGCTTTCAAATGGTATATGTTTTATGAGTATGTTTAATATTGAAAAATGGAGCGCTCCTAGAGATTATCCCTGATGTGATTCATCTGAAAATAACATTCGTTTCCGTCGCAAATCACTCGTTTTTTTATCCCCCCACCCAAAAACCCCGATTTCCCACGCATTCCCCCATATTGTGGTGGTGGTGGGGGGGGGAGATCACAAAAACGAGTAATTTGCGACGGAAATGAATGCCATTTTCGGATGAATCACATGAGAAACCACCGGAAAACCTAATTTTTATTTTTCAAAACGAGTTGTGGTTGAAACTATAAATTTACCAAACTTACATTCAAGAATGCAGATAGGCCTACTCCTGATTTACCGAATTTAATGCAAATCAAAGCCAAATTCACAGAAGATTTCACTCTTTATCTTACAGTAAAGTGAGCTGGTTGGCAGGTTGCTAGGAAAAAATGTTTTATTTTGCTGGCCTTGTCTGCTTTTTGCTATTGATAAAAGTGTATGGAGTAAAACTGGATATAAAGATTTGGAAAATCTATCTCACGCAATGAAAAAGCATGAAAGCTCGCGAGGACATATAAAAGCAACTTTGTCTTTCGCTAGGTTTGGCCACCGTCGTATTGATACAATGCTAGATGAGCAAAAAGCACAAGCAATTTCTCAACACAATGAAACCGTCAAGCATAACCGAGAAGTAATGAAACGACTCATCGATGCAACTTGTTTTTTAGATAAGCAAGGGCTACCGTTTAGAGCACACGATGAGCTGGAAAAGTCTCCTAACCAGGGTAATTACTAGGCTTCGGATTTCTATGCACTAAAAATCTGCTAAATATGCACTGAAAATGTTGAAAATATACACTTATTTATGCACTATAAATTTGAACGTTCCTAGTCTAAATTAGGATTCTCAAATAATGAAGCACCAGATTTAGTTTATTGAATATACGAAACCAAATTGTATTTACCAAATAGACAAACATGCATAATAAAACTAAAATAACAAATCCATTACTCAATTTACAACAAAAATAGGACGCATTTTAGAACTGCAATTAGGTTCTTGACTACAAATAAATTGAATTACACTTTATAACTACAATATGCATTAAATTTTATTATTATTATTTATTAATCATTTTTATTGTAAACTTTTACCAAATAGTCCTAAATATGCACTTTAACACACAAATCGTGGAAATATGCATTTATCTTAAAAAACCGTAAATTATGCACTAGCATGTAAATATGCAATATACAAAAATCTGAAGCCTAGTAATTACAGAGAATATCTAAAATCATTAAGCTCGTATGACGAATGTTTGAAATTTAATTTAAAAACCTGTACTCTGTTTAGTGGTTTGTCTAACCGCACTCAAAATGATTTAATTGATGCTGTAGGGATAACTATGCTGAAGGAAATTAATAGAGAATTAACCTCTACTAAATTTGTAGCAATAATGGTCGACGAAACATCAGATATTGCAATGAGAGAACGGTTATCATTTGTACTGAGATACGTTTTCAAAGGAAATGTGTATGAACGTTTCATTACTTTCAAGGACGTCAGTAATGACAGAACAGCGGCAGCTTTGGAGACAATGGTTCTCGAGTTTTTGAATAATTTTAATTGCAAGGCGAAGTTAGTTGCGCAAACATATGATGGGGCAACAGTTGTTGCATCTGATCTAAATGGTCTACAGGCTAAAATAAGAGAACATGTCCCACGGGTGTTATTTGTTCACTGCTACGCTCATAATTTAAATTTAGTTTTGTTTCACAGTTTCTCAAAACTAAGTGCAAGAAGTTTTTCGGAACACTTGATGAAATAGTTTCGTTTTTTCACAAATCCACTAAAAGAACGGATGCTTTGAATGAAATCGTGCATCGCCGCATGCCAAAGATGGCACCAACATTCTCGTTTAGTGAACGTAGTTAAAGAACATAAAGCTAATCATCTTGAACTATTTGAGCAAATTACGAATGACACTGAAAAGTGGGATAAGCGTTCAATCTTTATGGCTGAAACAATCAAACAGCATCTCTGTGTATTTGAATTTTCATTCATGTTGGAAATCTTTAGAAGCATATTTTCACAAACAGACGTACTGTACAGTATTCTGCAAAATAAATACGATGACAGTGCTTACTGCACTGGAAGAGTGAATGAAACTTTAGATGTAATTCAGAAAATGCGGAGTGGCTTTGATGATTGTGTGGCAAAGGCGAAATATCTCATGCCATTGACTGCTGAAGCAGAACCAAAACGAATAAGGCTAGCACAGACTGATCAGCCAGATTTGGAAATGAAAAGACACTATTTAGAAATTATAGATACGGTTTGTTTGCAACTTACTGCTCGGTTTGGAAATCTGTCACAGTTGAAATTTTTGGAACTTCTGAATCCCGAAAATTTTCTAAAATTTAGCCAAGCATTCCCTGATGAAATTCTTAAAACCTTTGCGGAGTTACACAATGGCCCTTTTGATTTTGTAAGACTGAAAAATGAACTAAGTGTCCTATACTCATCTGAAGAATTTCAAGGAAAATATCCTTGCCATATTGTAAAATTCTTGAGCCTGAACAACTTGAGTGAAAGCATGCCTGAACTTTAAAAACTCGTAGAGCTAGTACTAACCATTCCCCCTACAACTTCATCAGTAGAAAGATCATTTTCGACTTTGAGGAGAATTAAAACGTATCTAAGAAGTACAATGGGCGAAGAAAGGCTGTCATACTTAGCCCTTATGAGCATCGAAAATGAGTTATTAGTCCAAATGAAATCTGACCCATCATTCTACGATTCAGTAATAGATGAATATTCCACTAAGAATCGTAGGGTCGATCTGAAATATCGATAAAAATCGCGCTGTCGCATATAAATAGTTAAATATATACCATATCCAGTGTCCACCCCATCATCCAGATTTGGTAAGTACGTTACTACCGTACCAAGGTCATAATTTATAGTTTATATCATCGTTATTTCTTGAAAACTCTTGCCTAATAAAATAAATATATATATATATATATATATATATATATATATATATATATATATATATAATATTATATATATATGGTTAAGTATTACTTTCACGGCTCCACGAAAATCAACTTTTTAGTTATAAAAGTCATGTATTTATATAGATATAGAATAAGTAAAAACCCTGCTATCTCTAATTTTTTTTTAAATTTCTCCAAAAATTTTAATTAATATTTTTAATAACTACTTTGTGCCATTCCGCCGCATGATTGCCTATAAAATGTGGCAATGAGGTGGAAATGCGTCAGTTTCGAGTGTTACGTTGTTGTTGATGATGATGAATGTGTGCACTGGATGTTCCGTCAGTGAGCTTAAACTAGTTACAGAGGATGTTAAATTTAGCCAGTGTCACAAACTGCTACTGTTTATGAAAATCCTTTTAGCTGCAGCAAAATTGTACAACCCAGGATATAATTAAGGTATGTAGAACAGAAAGTTAAATTAAGATTGTTAGGTTAGCTATTCTTCCACGCAATTTCTCAGTCTAGATTCCAACATGGTGTGCGAAACTTGCAATCTTAATTATATCGAAGTTCATCGTTATTTTTTATAATTATTCTAGTGTGAACATGTAAGAATGCAGTGCTGTGATCTATTTACTTGTCAGTTGCCCCCTGGTCAATTAAATGCCAGGTTAGGTCAATTGAATGCCCAGTTAGGTCAACTGTACGTCCTTGATGATTGGTTAGGTTTAAGTCATGATATTTTCGTTAGTTTTAATGAAAATATCACGACTTAATCTAACCAATCATCAAGGGCATACAGGTGACCTAACTGGGCATTCAATTGACCTTACTGGGCAATTCAGAGCTGGGCACTTCCGCAAATTCCGCAATTGCGGAAGTATGTTTTTCGTTTGCGGACTTGCGTTTGCGGCAAAGTCATCGCAAATTAGTTAATTTGCGTTTGCGGAAGTGATTTTGAGTTTGCGGATTTGCGATTGCAAATCCGCAAACTCAAAATCACTTACGCAAATCCGCAAACGCAAATTCACTAATTTGCGATGACTTTGCCGCAAACGCAAGTCCGCAAACGAAAAACATACTTCCGCAATTGCGGGATTTGCGGTTTGCGGAAGTGCCCAGCTTTGCAGTGGGCATTCAATTAATTTCTGTATTATTTGGTGATAATTCTTGATTTTTTTTCTACTTTTACAGATGGAGCCGCAAATGTAATACTTTAATATATATATATATATATATATATATATATATATATATATATATAATAATAAATTAGGGTGACAATAAAAATCGAAAGTTGGAGTTTTTATTGGCCATTTGTTCAATGCTGCTACTACATGAGAAAACAATGTACTGTAAATATTAGGTCATTCAGATAATATTTAAGGGTGTCTCAAGTGAGGTAAATAATTCTCCTTATTCATTAATATTTTTTTTAATTACTTATTACGATTGGAGTACGCCTGCACTTAAACTTTATGAACTAAAACTAACGTTTATTTACATTAATTAAAAAAAATATTAATTTATTTTTACTAGGTAATGAACAATTAATTTGTGTTATAAGGAGAATTATTTACCTCACTTGAGACACCCTTAAATATTATCTGAATGACCTAATATTTACAGTACATTGTTTTCTCATGTAGTAGCAGCATTGAACAAATGGCCAATAAAAAACTCCAACTTTCGATTTTTATTGTCACCCTTATATATATATATATATATATATATATATATATATATATATATTATATATATATATATATATATATAAATTGACGATTGGGTAGGTTAAGTCGTAATATTTTCGTTAGGTTCGACTTTTTCTTTGATGGATTCATTTAAAAAATGTCTCCTAAAGATCCTAGTGTAGTTTGTCCCCCCTTTTGCGTCAGCGGGGCGTGAACTACACTTGCTCCCAATTTTTAAATAGTCTTAATAGTTTCCTAAAAACTAGACAAAATTAAAAATAGGTCCTAGTAATGAGAAACATTACGTACAGCACATAGAAGCTAGCTTGTAGGCCTAGGGGATCTTTTCCGTTTCATGTACTGTTCCCGATTTTGTTGAAAATAAGATATTTAATGTAGTTTTAGGCTAATTTAAAAAATGTAAGTTTTCTTTGGGAAAAATGAGCAGTTCAAAAGTTGTTTATTGTAATTTTGTATTAGGTCAAAAACTATAACAATACAACTGAAAACTAATACAAGAGTTATTATATTCGTTAGTAATATTGGCTTATGTCTAAGTATTTCTGTGAATAGATTTCGACCGTTATTTTTCTGTCCGTTATTTTTCTGTCCGGTTAGGTCAACTGTACGCCCTTGATGATTGGTTAGGTTAAGTCGTGATATTTTCGTTAGTTTTAACGAAAATATCACAACTTAACCTAACCAATCGTCAAGGGCATTCAGTTGACCTAACCAGGCATTCAGTTGATCTAACCAGGCATTCAGTTGACCTAACGTAACTTTTGAACCGCTCATTTCTCCAAAAAAAGACTAACATTTTTTAAAATTAGCGTAAAAATCTTTATTAAATGTACTATTTTCAACAAAATCGGACACGGTACATGAAAGATCCGGCCTAGGTAGGCTTTTAACTACTTGGGGTATACCGTATACATATACTTCAGCGTCGGAAATTAATTATACATTTAATATCAACAAAAAATACGTGAGCCTCAATATTACTTTATTAAAAGTATTAAAGCGATATTACAACTGATAAATGTCATTAATGGATATAATCAAATGCTCAAATAAGTTAGTTTTATATTCTCCATAAGAATTCGTGAATATAGCTGGGAAATAAGGCACGTGGTGTACCATGTTGACGACGTAGATTCTTCTTTGCCCGGTTAGGTCAACTGTACGCCCTTGACGACTGGTTAGGTTAAGTCGTGATATTTTCGTTTAAACTAATGAAAATATCACGACTTAACCTAACTTAACGTCAAGGGCGTACAGTTAACCTAACCGGGCAAAGAAGAATCTACGTCGTCAACATGCCGCATTTATCAGTTGTAATATCGTTTTAATACTTTGAATAAAGTTGTATTGAGGCTTACGTATTTTTTGTTAAATAATTTCCGACGCTGAAGTACTTGGTATATGTATACCCTACTTCGGTATCTAGGCCTACACTATGCTAGGTTGTCCTAGGTATATAGTTATATACGCTTGAAGCATTTCTAGAAGAGGTAACTCGTGTGTACACCCAATTTGTAGAAGATAAGAACAACTGATAAAATTGTCATATAAGTTAGGTTATAAATTATGGGGTCTGTCTCCTAGCTGTGTCTGGGTTCTAAAATGTTACTAAAATCTTATATCTTTGGGCTTTACGTTACCTAAATCGCCAAATTCCCCATCCCGCTACATTTTAGTCGGTGGTCACTGAAGTTACATTAGCTCTTACATGTGATGTCATTTATTTTTAAAAATTTTTGATTACTTACATTTGCCTTAAGGTAGGGAAGGATTCCATTAAAAAGTTTAGAGAATGCACTTTTTTACTGTATATAATGATTATTTTTTCGAGTTTCACTCGCGTTAGGATTTTAATTTAAAAACTAGAAATCAAATTATTAGTACTGAGGGTTTTACACAGGTTTTTGTTTTATTCTAGGTTGGGATAACCTAGCCTAGCCTAACCTAACTTAAACTAAATTGAACCCCAAAATACATCTACAACAAAGTACAAGCTCTTTTCAGTGTAGGAGGAAAGTGATGCAAAAGATACCACCAAATAGTCGCGAACTTAACTTAAATACACTGCGTTCCAAATTATTAAGGAGATTACATTTTCTGCAATGTTTTCAAAAGATTTTCCCGACCAACCATCAGATCCCTGAAGGGTTGCTCTTCATTCATCGGTTAACAATACAGTATTAAAATCTGTTTTTACGTACTGACGCGCCCATTAAACACGCTGCTTCTTGTACCTGGGTGTTAATGGTGACTGAATCGTAGGTTTACACGTCTTGCCAATTGTTTGGAGGATTCCACATCGAGATGTTCTTGGTACATTATGTATGCCAGCCTGCTCAAAAACCTCTACTTGGAAAATGGATGCTTTGCAATTTGCGCTTGATTACATATCTGCCGCCTTGTCACTTTTCTTATAGCTCCTTTATCACTTCGCTGCTCAGTTTGGTACCTCCCGCTACAAACTTGTTTACAGTTCTATAAACTCTGCCAACTGCTTCGCAATTTCAACAGATTTATATTTTCAGCGAGTAAACTTGACTATTTTTCTTTTCTCAGTTGGTGTTAAATCCTTCTTCTTACCCATTTTCACCATTTAGATCTGTAAATAGAATCAGGGATGTGGAGTCGGTCAATTTTGAGTGGAGTCGGAGTCGGTGCAAATCCTTCAACTATACCATAGCAGCCTAGGCCTAGGCCTAGCTCAATTTTATGAATAAAATATATTTAACCTAATGTTTTAATATATAATATAATATAATAATATTAAATATAGTTGCTTATAATTAATAAGGATTATAATTATTAATTAACACAATTAAGAAATAAGGAAATTTAAAAATTCAGTTTAGGTTAGTACATTTTGTTACGGATGTTTTATAATACAAAAAACATCTTATTAATTTGCTAAACCAATGATAATCTTTTTTAAGCTTCAATCAGTTTGTATTTTGGGATTTATTGTAATTTTTTGAATAAAGAGAAAAAAAGCCATTAAGGCATAGTTACAGCAACTAAGTAACCCGATGATGTCATGTGGTGGTGACGAAATGCCTTGTTTATGAATCTCCATTGGCCTAATAAAGCTAATCGTAATCATTTTGGCCTTAACATTCCATCGGAGTCGTAATTATCAAGTCAGATTTTTGGAGTCGGCAAATTTTATCATCACCGACTCCACAGCCCTGAATAGAATACTTACTTAATAATTCGGAACATCATATTTTTCAATAAAAAGAGATATTTATTAATTATCAAAATATTTTATCGAAATGAATACCATCAGTGCTGCTATATATAGTAATTATTTGCTATAAATTTCATTGAAATCGGTTAAAAACTTTTCAAAAACATTGGAGAAAACGCAATCTGCTTAATAATTTGGAACGTAGTATACACACACACACACACACACACAGGGTGTTTCGGGATGAAAGGTCAATACTTCGGGAGGTGATAGTATCAGTCATTGAGAAAAAAAGTTCATATGAACATGTCTAATTCTGAATGGTTACGGAGATAGAACTGTTTGAATCTACAAATACAGTACAAAAGCATTGTTGATGGTAATCAAGAAAGAGAAACCAATTACTGTTTCTAACATTTAATGTTTAAACATTGGCATTTTGAATGGTATCAGATACAGAAATGACAAATTTGTTAGTTTTCGAAAATCCCACAGTCAACCTCAATGCACTTTGCAACTCGTGTGCGAAGATCGCGTGTTGTTCGTCTGAGTTGATCTTGACGTTCCTTTATGCGGGCAGCAGCATCCAAAATGCGCGCAAGCAATTCGTCTCTTGTATCCACCTTTCTTTTGTAAACTTGACTTTTCATTCACCCCCACAAACAATAATCTAACGGAGAGAGGTCTGGAGACCTTGGTGGCCAATTCATTGAATGGGACCACCGCGGCCGATCCATCGACCAGGGAAAGTTTGATTTAGGTATTGCATCACCAGACGGGTAGAATGTGGAGGAGCTCCGTCATGCTGAAAGTACCAGCGCGTGTAGCCAAAGGAACATCCTCCAATAGTTCTGGCAATTCATTTTGCAGAAATTCTAGGTAACTTTGTCCTGTAAGACGATTCTCTAAAATAACGGCCAATCAGCTGATCATCGATGATACCGCACCACACATTGGCAGAGAAGCGATGTTGAAAATTTGTTTCCACAGTGGCATTTGGATTTTCGTCTGACCACCGATGAGAGTTACGAGTGTTGTTGATACCGTCACGGCTGAAAGTAGCTTCATCGGTGAACAGTATTAATCGAAGCAATCGGCGATTAGCATTTACCCAATGACAAAATTCCAGTCGCATGGCAGCGTCTCCTGGTTGAAGGTGTACATGATATGGATGCAAGCCTTCCTTACGTAATGTTCGCCATACTCTCGTGTGCGGTACACCGAGACGTGTAGAAATTCTTCGTGAGCTAGTAGTAGGACTACGCTCTACAAATTGAAGAATGTTTTCCACTTCATCCACATCTTGTTGACCTTCACGTTCAGATGAAACATGAGCGCTGGGAAGTGTACCAATCTCACGCAGTGTTGAAAACCCTGGTAAACACACTTCGATCCGGAATTCTGCGGTTCGGAAACCGTCGACGGTATTCTGCAACAGCAGCTGTTGCACTTCCATCGCAAAAACCGTAGACATACACCATATCTGCATATTCGGCATGTGTGAAGGTGTGTGGCCTTCTGAACACTGCTTCAAACACCAAACAATGTCACTCACAACAGTCAGCTGTCGATTGGCTTATGTTACATGCTTACATTACAGCTTACATGGTTCAAGGTTATAGGGGAGGGAAGGGGGAGGAAGAGCTGTGCGCGCATCAGATTCAAACAGCTCTATCTCCGTAACCATTCAGGATTAGACACATGTTCATATGAACTTTTTTTCTCACAATGACCGATACTATCACCTCCCGAAGTATTGACCTTTCCTCCTGAAACACCCTATATATATATATATATATATATATAGGGTGTCCATAAAGTCACGCATCATAGGAACATAAGCAATGTCTATTTATTTGTCTCCATCAGGCCAAATATGTTGAGGAACATTCAAAGAAACCTGCTTTTTCGTCTACAAACATGTTTTGAGATTGGTGGGAATCATTTCGAACAAATAAATAAACCAAATAAATGTATTTTCCTATGATGCGTGACATATATATATATATATATATATATATATATATATATATATATATATATAGCAGATAAACATTTTCAGGTGAACAAACGTCATAGTGACGTTATGTTGACGCTTCTATGGCGTCCGCTGATCTGAAAATGTGGGCATGGTTTACAGGCTTCGTAGTGTTGTCTGGGTTGTAAAGTCTTACTGATATTAAGTTTCACAGAGACCAGATTACACTACACTAGTTACTTGGTCGTTTGTGATTGGTTAGTTAGTTAGTTTCCATTTAGCCAATTTGGGCCAATCACGATTTTTGTAACAAATTTCGAATATTTTAGCATAAAACCACTGTTGTTTGTGATTTCCCGGATAATGCATAACCATTGTAATATTACAAAGAACCGAATCCTTAAGTGTATACGATATTATTACAACATGTTTCATTGTCTTGTAAATTATCCAATACGAGATTGCCCGTCATTTGGGACCCCTTTTAAACTTAATTTTAGGTTGTAATCGTTCAACCTCATTAATTTAAGCTCACAAAATCTCACCATTCACCTATAAGTTAACCTCTACGAGAAATTTTATGCTTCATTTCAAAACTTCAGCCATCTAATTTTAATTTTTTTCAAGTTTCTGAATTGGATAGATTAATTTCTAATTAACAAACTTTAATTATAAAAGCCTGGAGATTTGTCATTAATATTTCGCTTTGCATTTGTGAAGAGAATGGAATTATTTTTGAAACTATTTAATCTCTCTTTAATTTTTTTTATCCCGGAAACTGACGTTTTATACGATAAACTTGCAAGTTGCTTTAGTCTTGTCTCTGAAGTCGTTGAAAGAACTTGTCATTTGATCAATGTGACGTGTAATTGACGAGTAACTACGGTATTATTTTAATATTAGTAATTAATAGTATTAGGTTAGCGTAAGTTACGCTAGGTTAGGTCGTTAGTGTCTTAGGGTCGAGAGAATGTTTCATCGACCAAGTGAATGTAGGTTAGATGTTAAGGGTAAGGTGGGACTGAGGCCTACGCGCCCTAATTTTAGTCTAGATGACGACATTTTAGAATGTAATTTTTAGTCAAATATAAGTAGTTTAAAATAGATTAAATATAGAATTATACTTGTTAGCAATAGTTTATAAGCAGGGAAACAATCATTATTCATAAGGGAATTTGCATCATCTGAAACTGGCCTATAACATAAAATCTAAGAATAGTGGAATCTCCTCAGAGATGCATAAGGAAATTTTCTCGTATAACGTTCAGAATAAATCGGCTCTTTAAAACAGAAAAAAAAAAACACCCTGATATTTTCAAAATTCAGGAACGAGTTATAATTCGTTGAACTCCGCCCCACCCCGATCCCCCACTCGCTCCGAATTCCCTTGAGTTCCAACTGATCAGTTTTTTATGGGTTAGATTATTTCTCCAAGCAATTATGAACTACTACTACTACACGCGCAAAACACAACACAACACCACACTAATCAACATTTACATCCCACCAGATAGTTCACCTCAGGTGCCAGCCAATTACAATCCACAGTTACCCAATCTGGCAACTCTCGCTAATGTCATCTTAGGAGGAGACTTCAACGATAAAGACACTAGTTGGTACCTGCACAACCAAAGCAACACCAGAGGCGCCAACATAGCCACACAACTAAACAGCCTCTCATTCTTAACAATACAGAAGAACATACACACATACCACATCAAGCAGGATACTCAAACTCCTCCCCAGACATAACGTTCTGTTCCCCCTCACTAGCAACCCATACACACTGGAGAACAGAAAAACAACTGTCATCAGACCACCTGCCCATCATCATTACAACACGTTCTACACTCTGCCCCAACAGCCTTAGGCACACTTACAGAAATTACAAGAAAGCTGATTGGGAACCGTTCAAAATATAGACTGAGGAACAATTCACCACATTAAACAGCACACCCATCATAAACATCAATACAACACTCAAGACATTTAATCAGATCATCAATACTGCAAACAAATACATACCCAAGGGCAACATTAGGAAATACAACCCAAATTACACTAGAGGAATAGCCCACCTCATAAGGCAACGTAACAACCTCAAACATAACACACAAACGCCACACACAGAAGCCATAAAACAGCAGATACAATAGCTCAACACAGAAATAAACAAACTCAAAGAAAAATAAACAAACAATTAGGGAATTCATAACAACACTAAACCACTCCACAGATACATCCAGGCTATACAAGACTATAAACAGCATTACCCACTCTAACAGCGGCATTCACACCACAACAAGCTAACATTCTTGTTAATCACTACGCAAAGATAAGTCACTTAAACAGAGAACAACCAGAAACACGCAGAGACACAAACAGCCAGACACAAGAAAACCTGCAGACTCGACGCGACCCATTACCAGGGCTTCGGAGTCGTGGAGTCGGTCAATTTTGAGTGCAGTCGGAGTCGGAAGTGCATAGTTGGATGGAGTCGTTGCAAATCCTTCAATTATAACCATAGCAGCCTAGGCCTAGGCCTAGCTCAATTTTATGAATGAAATAGATTTAACCTAATGTTTTAATATATAATATATAAATAACACTGGTATGCATATGAAATTTTTTTGTCTGCTGTGAGGTTTTTTCAACTCATATTATATAATTCGACCATGCTGAATTCGAAAATGACATTGGTTTTCCTCAATCAGGTCAGGTTTTTTCTCTATTGGCCATTTATTATAAGTCCAATTTTATCCCCAAATTTATTGATTTTTTTAGCTTAAACACTGTAGATACGAGTAATATTATAAGAACACTCGTGAAAAATGAAAACATTGTGTGAATAAATACTTTTATTCATACAATGAATATGGAAAAAAGTTTATTGAGGAAGGAATGAAGTTTTTTTGGCTTTCCGTCTGTGTTTTTCTTCGGGCACGTCTCGCTTCAAACACCAGCAATAGTCCGCCAGCATATTGATATCCCAGTTTCCCTGGTACCTCTCTTCCATTATTTTGATATCTTGGTGAAATCGTTCACCCTGTTCCTCACTATAATCCCCGCAATTTTCAGGAAAATAGTCCAAGTGGGACCACAAAAAGTGCATTTTTATGGACATGCGCGACCCATGAGCTTTGAAAGCTTCCATCAAGTTTTCGACAACGGACTCGTATTCTGGACTTCTACGCTTGCCAAGAAAATCAGTGACAACTGATTTGAATGCCTGCCAGGCATTCTTCTCAGTTGGAGTCATTGCGTTTTCGAACTGAGTATCCTTGATCAAAGTTCGAATTTGAGGACCATCAAAAACCCCAGCATTTAGTTTAGCATCAGATATATGAGGAAATTTACTCTCGAGATATCGGAATGCTGAACCCTCCTTATTCATTGATTTGATGAAATTTTTCATCAAGCCCAGCTTAATATGAAGTGGTGGGAGCAAAATTTTTGTTGGTGGTACAAGGGGCACTGAAACGACATTATGCGACCCAGGTTAAAAATTCTCTCTGGATGCCCATTCACGCTGTGCATAGTGCTTCTCATCCGCTCGGCTATCCCATTTGCAGAGGAAACATGGGTATTTCGTGTATCCCCCTTGCATTCCCAATACAAATGCCACAATCTGAAAAAAAATAAAAATATTTAAAGAATTTAGAGAATTTGTTCTATCAGATAAAAAAATCTATGCATTGGACTGTATCACTTCTGTGGGGAAGTTAAGTGTTCTTATACGCTCTCAAATAACCTTTGGAAAAACAACATAGTCAATAGCAATATTTTACTTATGATATTAGTATTACCTTCAAATCTCCACAGATCCTCCAGTTATGTTGGTCGTATACGAGAGCATCCAGTAAAATTTTCATGTTATCGTAGCTCTCAGTAAGTTGTACGGAATGTGCTACAGGGACTGATGCAACCCTATTCCCAATGTTGAGAAGTACTGCTTTCAAACTTCGTTTAGACGAGTCTACAAATAGCCTCCATTCTGATGCGTTATATGGCAGGCCCAAGGATTCGATTAGCCCCTCAACATTGCAGCAGTACACTAAGGAAGAGTTATTTTCGTGCACTGCAAAAAACTTGCGGAATTCTTCCTCTCGTTTCCTATACCAGGAGAATGTTGTTCCCGAAGCCAGCAAGTTGTCCTCTCGAAGTCGTGAGCCCAAGATCTCGGCAGCTAATTTGAAAAATCCTAAATCCCTGGTAAGATCATTAAGTTTGGCCTGGTTGAGAGGCCTCGGCTCATTTGAAGCGGTATTTTGAGGTATATACGACTGGGACTGGTCATTGGCATTGGTCATTGATTCATCATCAGAATCATCGAAGTCCAGGGTTTGAGGTGGGTCGGGTATTGGAATTCCAGGACCATGGGGTACAGGTCTCATAGCAGAAGGAATGTCAGGGTATACAACAATGTGTTTATTCTTCTTGTTAACTCCTGAAAATAGAAACACAGAAACATGGATATAAAAGTTGCATATGAAATAGAAGCATTCAGACAGTGGCGGCTCGTGAGGGAAGGCTGCGGTCTGTAAGATATGAAATAGGTCGATGGAGTCTGTATATTTTCTTTCTTTTTCATTCATATTGTCCCTTCGGGGACAATATGAATGAAAAAGAAAGAAAATATACAATCATTGTATATGTAAATGTAACTTGTATAACAATATGTATGTGTAAATGTATTTTCTATAACAATATGTATATGTAAATGTATGATTACCATTATGGTGAATATTATGCTATATATGGTGAATATTACATTATGGTGAATATTATGTCAAGTTTCATACGAGGATTTCAAAATATTTAAGAAAAATAAATTTAAAGCCCACCTTGGAGGTTTGTCATGCAGAAATAGCAATCTGTCACGTGATCCTTTCCTTCTCTCCAAATCATAGGAATTCCAAAAGGCAAAGATTTCGCTCTGCCTTTGCTCCATCTTCTCAAATTTTCAATGCACGTCTTGCAGCACATATGAGGGGCGAAATTTTTGTCCTGGTCCCCTAGTTTAATTCCAAAGTATGCTCTATACATTGTCTTCACAAATTTAGTGATTTGGGACTTATTTGGCATGGTAACCGTCCCACATATGTAGCAGAATCTATTGGGATCATTTTTACACGCTCTATTCATTATGAAATATTTTATCTATATGCCTGAAAAGTAAAAAAAGATATTATACAAGTGAAACAAGTGATGATAGATGTTACTGTTCCAATTCCGCTTTGACAAAATCACGAAAAATTCTATTTTACTTATGAGGCCATAGCCGGATAACCTGAGCTGATTGAGAAAAACGGATTGCAGATTCGAAATCAGCAGGAAAAACTCTATAAGAATCACTTACAAAACCCTTGACAGCAAAATTGATGCATACCAGTGTAATATATAAATATAGTTGCTTATAATTAATAAGGATTATAATTAATTAATTAACATAATTAATAATAAGGATATTTAAAAATTTTGTACTAGCAACCCTAAATCTTTTTCAGATATTTAGATTTCAATTTGATAATTTTGATAAGCATCACTGAAAGAAGATTTAATGGAAGCGATCCTTTTTTTAAGAACAAATTCAGTTTAGGTTAGTACATTTTGTTACGGATGTTTATAATAATACAAAAAACATCTTATTAATTTGCTAAACCAATAATAATCTTATTTTGTTTAAGCTTCAATCAGTTTGTATTTTGGAATTTATTGTAATTTTTGAATAAAGAGAAAAAAAGCCATTAAGGCATAGTTATAGCCACTAAGTAACCTGATGAGTCATGTGGTGCTGACGAAATGCCTTGTTTATGAATCTCCATTGGCCTAATAAAGCTAATCGTTTATGCAAGTCAGATTTCTGGAGTCGGAGTTGGAGTCGGCAAATTTTATCATCGACTCCACAGCCCTGACCATTACACCCTTCAATACAGACCAGACCACCAAGATCATAAAAAACATTAAGAATTCGAAGGCTACCGGACCAGACAACATATCTAACATACACCTTAAACACTTGGGCTCACAGGGGATACTAGCTCACCACAAATATCAGCACATGTTCATACCAACACTGTATTATTCTTGACATATGGAAACAAGGTAAAATTATTACACTACTCAAACCAAACAAAAATCCAACAGAACCAGCTTCCTATAGACCTATTACTTTACTATGCACACCTTCCAAAGTAACAAAGCCTAATCTTACAAATCACCAACCCACACATACCACTATCGCCTACTCAACATAGATTCAGACCTCACCACTCAACCACGACATTACTCACTAACCTCACGCAGCACATCATGGATGGCATCAACTCCAGACGACCAGCTCAACGTACACTATTAGCAACAATAGACAATAGTAAAGCATTTGATGCTATCCCACGCTTCCCTCTCATAAACAAAATACTCAACACAAACATGCACAATAACACTAAAGGTGGCTGAGCAACTATCTTTCGGGAAGATACTCACATGTCACATTTAATGGCAAGTCATCCAAAAACAAGCTTTTTCCGAACGGGGTCCCTCAAGGCTCTGTTCTCTCACCAACACTGTTCAACTTATACCCTAGGCTAGGGTTTAAAATACGTTTTTGACTACTAAAATATGATTTTCATCGCTCTGCCGGGGGCAGAAGATGATTACCTATTAAGCTACGATTTTACAGAGGCTATTTTCTCATGCATGCACAAGTTTTTGTTTCTATTAGAATATGGAAATCGAAAAAACTGTAAAATCGATCCACCCTATTTCCCATCTGAAGTTATTTATTTTTTTTTTGTAGAAAATATCTGTCGAGCACGCAGTTGTCTCACGTTATATTTTTACTCTTTCCCAATTCAGGAGACTACGTTCCTAAACTTGGAATTCTCACTTCGAATATTCCCACTCACATACCTCAAATAGGAATGAAAATGACAGGTAGTGGGATATAATACTCATTTCCGACAACTGTACGTGATGTGAGGTACTGAAGAAGTATACAATGCTCCGAAGTACACACACACACACACACACACACACACACACACACACCTCCGGACCAATAAAATGGTATACCCCGCTATATGCGGTAGTTGTGTTCCTGGAAACTATCGCGTATAGTGAATTCGCGTACAGTGAGGTATATTTTCCCATAGATACAATGTTAATTAGTGGGGGGGTTACGTTCCACAAAAAATTTTCAAACTATAATAAACCCCTAAAATCAGTAGATAAACCTCTCTTATCGACTGTTTATGCAATCAAATAACATAACAACAACTGTAAATTACTGTAATTATAATCCTGAAATAGAACAATAATTAATGCATAATATCATACATTGATAATAAACAAATATATTATTAATTAATAATAAACAAATACATTAAAAATAAACAAATGAAGGGAAACTTCAATATAGAATTTAGGTTTGAAGGGTTGTTGGAGGGTTTTCTGGATCCGAGTGTTCGGAGGTTGCGGCAGTTGATGTGGCGGGTGAAGGAGCATCTGAGAAAAAAAAATTTGAGTTATGGAAGCTTGTTTCGCGTTCCGAACTCAATCACGTGTGTGGAATTAGCGTCTTCGAATGCTCGCGAATGTTCGCGCGGATGGACTTGAGAATTTTTGAACCACGTAACCTCGAGTGTGTTTTCGCTTTATTATGGGGTAGATCCCCAATTAATCAACCGCGTAACCTCAAATTCGCGCATAGCGGGGTATACCTGTATAATACTGTCTCAAATGCGCTCATGACCTTCATAACGCCTTTAAGTTATACACCTTTATGAGGAATATCTTGTATTTGTGACGTCATTATGATAACACACATCCTTGTGTCAGTTTTGTAAAAACAATTAAAATATATGAAAAACCTTATTAAATAGTGAAAAATTAATGCATAGTTGCATAATGCACACAATAAAAAGAAATTGGTTGGTAGATAAATGGGTACCCTGGTAGCCTAGTGGTTAAGACGCTGGGCTGCTGGTGGGGCGTAGTTCGGCTTCCACGTTAAACTGTAGGTCTAAGGTGGAGTGAAAAGCTTGACCTTCGCCCGAATGAATAATTCGAGCGGAAGCAAAACCAAAGTTTTCCAAAGATATAGCGACATACCTACCAAAATATTACAATATCTTGTTGGGTGTTACAAAAAATTACCCAAAATAAATTCATTGTTTATTGAGTACTGCCAATATATTAAACCGTTATCAAACACTTTTTAACTCCGTCTTCGTATTTAGTTCGTCCAACTTTAACCCTGATTACGGCCTCCAATGCAAATGGTGTGGGGTCACTTCCGTTTGTAAATAGAACTGTCAATTGTCACGTTTAATAAGAAATCTTAGAACATGGCATGCTGGAGTCTGCACAAGAGCTATATGGAGTGGTTTCATGCTTATGAAGTTGAAGTACTACCATGGCCAGCTAATTCTCCCGAACTTAATCCAAGAGAATGTATGGAATATTGCTGAGCAGAAGGGTCAAAAGCGTAAACCATGAGCTGAAGAGGTGTTTGGTGACAACCTGGCAATCGATAACTAGAGAAGAATGCAAGAGGCTTGTCGACTCCATGCCACGTCGATTGGAGGTCGTAATCAGGATTAAGGATGGACCAACTAAACACTAAGACGCAGAGTTAAAAAGTCTTTGATAAAGGTTTAATCACTTTAATATATCGGCAGTACTCGGTAAACACAACGAATTTATCCTATTTTTGGTAACACCTGATAAGACATTGTAATATTTTCGTATGTCGCTATGCATTAACTTTTCACTATTTAATAAGGTTTTTGCTATATTTTAATTTTTTTCAAAACTGGCAAACAGATTTTTTTTTTGTCAGAATGACGCCACAGTTACTCGATATTCCTCATAAAAGTGTATAATTTAAAGGTATTATCAAGGTTATGAGCGCATTTGAGACTATTCTTTTTTTTTTTTTTTTTTTTGGTCCGGAGTTGTGTATATACAGGGTGGTCAAAGAGTCCTGCCTCACCACAGTTTGAAAATCTCCTTTAATGAAGTAGGACTTCTAGACCACCCTATATAGTGACGAAGGAAAATTGACTGATTTTCCGCTTGTCAATTGCATATAAATTAGTCATTTATTTTGTAATGAAATGAAAGACATGCCATTAAAATGCTTGAGTTTGGACATTGCAAAGTTGCTATTTTATATATATATATAATAGCAACTTTGCAATGTCCAAACTCAAGCATATATATACATATACACACACACACACTTTAGGTGAGTTCGAACGACGTTTAAGGATCAACCTTCGGTCGACCCCTCTGCAGCATCCCATCTCATTTGCAGGATTTGGTGAAGGAGGGAATTGCTGTCTGATCTCCTCCTGCCCTCATAGCCAGCCACGCATGGCTGGTCAGGGACTTTGCACAGAAATCTGTCCAACTGGTTCTTGAAGTTATTCAGGTCGGTGTGCTGGAGATTCCTCACTTCTTTTGGTAGGTCATCGAAAAGCTTTGGGCCTCGTATTCTGAGGGTATTTTCCATCCTCGTTTTCATGGCCCCTTGTCCCACCGCAGCTGGGACCGTACAAAATCTGCCTCTTCTCTAATTCCAGTTTGTTTCTATTTCATTTCTAAGGTTAGGGACAGAGCCCTCAAGTATTTTCCATATGTATATTATTGTGTACTGCTCGCACCTTCTTTCGAGATAGTAGAGTTCCAGGGATTGTAGTCGAGACCAGTAGTCTTCACCTTCCGTTTCCTCTATCTTAGACGTAAAAGTCCTTTGTACAGCTTCAATGTTCACAATGTCTCGTTTTCTGTATGGACTTGAGTACTGAGCAATACTTACTTATTGGTAGGACTAGACTCTTCCATAATTTGAGCGTGATGTTTGCTTTTCTGCTGCGGAAGCTCCTCCAGATGATTCCCATTATTTTTCTAGCCGTTGTAATTTTGATGTTGTAGTGCTCTCTGAATTCTGTATCCGACGACATTATTACTCCCAGATCCCTGACTTGTAGATTTGGTATTATCTGTTTATCTTGCAGAGTTTTGTATCTTTTATTCTGCATCTCCTTGTTATTACCATATCTTAGAAGTTGGAATTTTTCTTCGTTGAACTTCATATTGTTGTCTTATGCCCACTGGAATAATGTTTCAATGTCATTTTGTAATTTTCTTATGTCACCTTCGTTCAATATTTTCTTACATATCTTTGTGTTATCTGCGAAACATGATACAATACTGTCCTTAATATCTGCATCAATATCTGCAATCATTATTATGAAGAGCATGGGAGCTAATACTGTCCCTTGTGGGACAGTGCTCACGACTTCCGAGACTTCCGACTTAACTCCGTTTACCACCACTCTTTCTGTTCTTTGAGTCAAGAAATTAAATATCCATCTTCCTAGCTCCTTCCTGTATTCTTAAGTTTGTGTGCTGTTTCCATGGTCACATTTATCGAAGGCTTTAGCAAAGTCCGTATATATTACATCTATGTTTTGTCCTCGACACAATGTTTCCAATATTTTCTCCTGATGGTCTAGTAGCTGTGATAGGCATGATCTTCTAGCCCTGAAGCCATGTTGATTTGGGTTGTATAAGTCTTTTTCTTGTAGGTAGTTTTGCCTCTAATTATACATTCCTTGAGAACGGCGCGTTAGGTAAATCCGCGTTGGGCAAACTTCATACCTTATGGGATAAATGGGGATACGTGAACGCGGCCGCGTAAAGTCTCCCATTAATAATACAGGGTGTCCATAAATGTTTACACTGAAAACAGTATGCTCTCGTGTTTTAATGACGAATCTTGCATCCGTTTTCTTTTTACAGGTGATCTCGTACACGCATAGAGTTTCTGTGCTGGTGTGTTTCGTCTACCGCATTCGCCGCTAGGAGCGCTGTAGTAGCTGTTCAGTTAAGATGGCGTCTGTACAGAGAAGGCACAATGTGTTGTGTGGCTTGCAGAAACAAAATCTCCTGTCAGTGTTCAGCGAAGGTTCAGAACAAAGTATGGAAAGAATCCACCTGATGTGAAGTTAATTAAGTCGTGGATGAAAAGATTCTTGGAAACTGGAAACGTGGAAAAGGGAAAGAGCAGTGGTAGACCATCAGTTTCCGATGGGACGGTGGAAAACATTCAAACTGCTTTCACACGGTCACCAAGGAAATCGGTGAGACAAGCTTCATGCCAACTAAAGATACCGAAGTCTACGGTGCACAAGGTGTTACACAAACGTTTGAAGTTACACGCCTACAAGGTACAAATTGTTCAAGAACTGAAGCCTGATAACTGTCCAAAGCTTGAACAATTCGCTATTGACATTTTGAACAGCATTGACGAGGATAATGACTTCTTGTTACGTGTCTGCTTTTCAGACGAGGCTACGTTTCATCTTAGTGGTAGAGTCAACAGACACAATGTGCGTATTTGGGGATCGGAAAACCCACGTGCCGTAAGGGAGCATATTCGGGGCAGTCCGAAGATCAGTGTCTGGTGTGGACTAATGCATGACCAGATAATTAGTCCTTTCTTCTTCGCTGAGAACACTGTTTCCGCAACTGTGTACCTGGATATGCTCACCAATTACGCCATCCCCCAGCTGCAGGACAGGTAGCCAACTGTCATCTCCCAACAAGATGGGGCACCCCCTCATTGGGCGCATGTTGTTCGTGAAACTCTCGACGCAACATTTCCAAATCGATGGATTGGCAGGGACGGGCCAATCCCATGGCCCCCAAGATCACCAGACATTACCCCGCTGGATTTCTTTCTCTGGGGTCATGTTAAAGATTTGGTTTATGCAACAGTTGTTCCAGATATCAGGACATTGCGAGAACACATTACGGATGCAATTGCAACAGTTAACCTACAAATGTTGGAAAATGTGTGGCGTGAGTGTGAATACCGTTTAGACATTTTACGTGCCACTTGGGGTGCACATGTGGAAGCTTATTAAGTTCATTAACTATGTATCAAAACTTTTTATGTTTATCTACTTATGATTAAAACTGTTTGAATAAGAGTGTTTATTTAAAAGTTATAGCATGTTTTAATCAGGGTAATCATTTATGGACACCCTGTACTTAGATATGTAGATTTTTTATTCGCGCACAAATGAATTTTCCTACCTATATTGTATATGAAATAAGAACATAATAAAATCATAAACATAATATTTACATATAATAAATAAAAATATATTAAATGAAAATAGCACGTATCTTTCTTCACTCTTTCGGATGGTGCGTCTGGTAGACTCATTCACGTGATACTCGTGCAAAGTGATGTTATGCTCATACCACCGCGCGACTTACCTAGAATCTTTATTTTTTCGGCTAATGTCATAACCTTACGACTTTTCTTCTCTTCACTATCACTCGCAGATGCTTTACGTTTTGGTGCCATACTGCTGTCTAACGGTAATAGCAAAACAACGACAAAATACGACAAAAACAATACAATACAATACAACACAACTTCACTGAACTTAACGCGTCAGCGGGACTGAGACAAAGGGTGATGCGAGGGGTGACGCGAGAGGGAGGGAGATGCGGGAGTGTTGGAGAGTGTAGGAGAAAACACTAGAGCGCGCATTGGCATGCGTACAGTACTACTGTATTAGAGCGTGTTTGGCGGACCGTGTATAATCAAATTTTCCGCTTTCGGCAAATAATTGTTCGCATTTATTTTTCCGTGTATAAGCAAATTCGCGCTGGACGAAACGCGTTGGACGAGGGTTTACTATATGTATGTGTGCATCATCATATCACACATACGTATTATATATATATATATATATATATATATATATATATATATGTGTGTGTGTGTGTGAAAAGCAAGATGATATCACGAGAAAAAGTAAAGAAATATACAATAAGTAATAAACAGTTTAAAATATTCTCCAAATACTCTCGCCCAATTTACGGCACGATTTTAAGGAATATCCGAGGCGAGAGGAGATCCTTGAATTACAAGATTACTTTTCTTTCTAAATCTTACTTTGCAAAAGTAAATCTGAATGAACTTCCAGATTGGGTTACTGGGATTACTGGGAAGCATTTCGTAAGAGATGTTCAACGTTCGAATTCCACAGTTTATGTAAAGATAAAAAATTTGGAAAATTGTTTCCCAAAAATATTTTATGAGAACTGCTTCACAGTTTCCAGTTACTATTTTAATTTCTTTGATTTTTTTTTTTTTTTTTTCCTTATCAATGCCGGATTTCCCGCGCAGTTCGTTCCTCAGATGAATTCGGTCCTCCCGTAAGCAATTCTCTCAGTCCAGGACTCCAGGCAGCCTCGCTTTCAAACGATGAGTGAGAACGGTCTGAAGCGGGAAGTGTAACGACCCACATCAGATATAGCGTGAACGGAATTCAAAGTGACGTTTAACATTACATTATTTGTTTTACGCTTTCTTCCTTCAATTTAGATCTACAGATCTACAGAAGCTAAGGCTAAAAAAAAAATATCTTTTAGTTTTAGGATTTATATTGGACAGATACATCACGTGTGTGTGTGTATATATAAAGAACGACGCTTGTGTAGAAGAGTGTTCCGAACAAGATGAGGAGGGAGAACGAGCAAATGAAAAATGAGGTACCTCCCAGGAATCGAACCCGGGATCATCCAATTGCCGGTCGGATATGTTAACCACTACACCAAGGACCCCGATTAGTCTACCCGTAATTCTCCTACATACGAGTGGAATCAAATGCCCTGAGGGGGCACCTTCGCATGCCATACATATTCCGCTCGTATGTAGGGGAATTACGGGTACCGACTAATTGGGGTCCTTGGTGTAGTAGTTAACATATCCGACCGGCAATTAGATGATCCCGGGTTCGATTCCTGCGAGGTACCTCATTTTTCATTTGCTCGTTCTCCCTCCTCATCTTGTACGGAACACTCTTCTACACAAGCGTCGTTCTTTACATTAATTATACTCTGTTGTTTTGTAGTTATATATATATATATATATATATATATATATATATATTGCGCACAATGTAACGCCTTAATGAAGTGTAAATTATAAATATGTGGCTTGGATTGAAGCGTAAATATAATTAACTTCAAAGTAAAATGAGATTACACGCTAGATTTGTATATATATATATATATATATATATATATATATATATATATATATATATATATATATATATATAGTTTACTCGTTTATAATTGAGGGGTCGCGCGTCTTAAGGTACCTAAGCGCCACCACAGGCGAAAACGTGTTTTTGATGGATATCACTATTTTCACCCTTCCTCTATCGCGTGGTTTGGGTTATAATGCCCTTACGACACTAGAAGTATGGTTGAAAACCTTATGAAGCGAACTACTTTTTTCACCTCTATCGCCAGCTGGGCTCTGCCGCCCAGATGTGATAGTGCTATTTTTTCTTTTTTTTATTAATTTCTTTCATTTTTGTACTAATAATAGGCAATAAGGCATTGACTTTTTACTCAAGAATGTTTATTTACCTGCCATACATGTGATTTACATTAATATGGAATCATTCTGTGCCAGAAATCTCACCCAAAGTTCGGCATAATAAGAAAATAAAAAAATATATATAAAATATAAAAATCTATTCCAAAAACTCAGTCTTCATTAGCATACTTAGAACTCTAATTTAGCCAAAAATGAACGTTCTAGCTCAATTAATAACAGATATACTATTGCCAAAATATTGCTGCACTTTGGAGGCGATTTCTGGCGAATTTTAATTTGGCGCTTAGGTGCTTCAAGACGCGGGACCCCTCAATTTCTTTTCAGTGGAGAAAATGCAGAAAATATGTCGTATTTCTTGACTTTCCTTTTTCATTGCTCTTTACTTTGGTTCGCTAAGCAAAAATAAGTAATTTATGAATCCCAAACACAGATATATATATATAGTATATATAGATATATATATATATATATATATATATATATATATATATGTATATATATATATATATATATATATATGATATATGTATATATATATATATATATATATATATATATGTATATATATATTATATATATATATATATATAATATATATATATATATGTATATATATATATATATATATATATAGATATATATATATATATATATATATATATATATATATGTGTATATATATATATATATGTGTATATATATATATATATGTGTTATATATATATATATGTGT
>JAJOZX010012097.1:0-103967 GCA_023014485.1 Bathynomus jamesi | reverse complement strand
ACAGTGCTCCAAAGTTTGGTGGCAATTTAAGGTACTTGGTCAAAATGGAGGTGGGTATGGTCCACTGAAATGGCTGTAGCGTCTATACTAACTTAATCAACACTAAAAACCTTGTTTTAGGTTAAGGTAGACATGTGTACCCAAAATTGGGTGAAAGGAGAAAAAAGTCATTTGTGACATCAAATGACCTACACAAAGTCAAAGGTCAAAAATAAGATCAACTTTTTTTTTTGACCACTGAGGTAAAATATGAATAGAAACAAAGTTGTAGATTTGCTTAAAAGCTTTAAAATAGTGTTTAAATGGTCTCTGTAAGTGCAATAGGAGCCGAGATATTTCGTGTTGAAATATGGTATGACCTTGGAAATTGACCTTTTTTTTTACAAAATTCGAAGGGCCATATCTCCGGAACCATATGACCTAGAGTGTTGAAACAAGCGTCATTCTGTTTTTCTCAGAGATCTATAAGTGTGCCAATTTTCAAAAAAATCGGTGATGGTCACGTTTTTTTCACCATTGAACTGACATGGAATGACCCTATTGTGTATGTTTGAATGCAAGATTCGACATCAAATGCAAATGCGTATGATTTTATACTAATTAATGTATACATGACTTTACCCACATTATATGCCAGTATCATGCTGAAAGCCCTTAGAACTTAGCGCAGCACATAGTTTAGCAGAAGAAGATTAGGCCTAGTAATATTTTGAGTTTGAGGTTATTTAAAATTTTTTTGTAAATAATTACAACTTGAAGTCCTGGTATGAAAATGTAACTGCCTTGTACTGAAATATATATAAAATGTAATTTGAATAATTAAAGCAGCAACTAACTATCCTGTTACTGTACCATACTGATTCCCATTTATGGCTGTGTAATGTACTATGAAAATTGTGGTCCTAGTTCAATAATAAAGAGAGAGATTTAAAACCAAGGTGTACTTAATGTTAACTTATATACTACTTACAGTGCTAGTTATATTTTTAAAGTTAGCTTGGGATTCCTGCTTTCATAAATACTTTTTCATAACAAACCAAAATAAAACAATATTTTGATATAGGCATAGATGGCTATAGGCCATATAGGGTATAATATTGAAAGATATGTATTTACATTTTCAGAAATAATTTCAGAGGTGGGAGATTCAGCGACTCTCGAAGTTATGATGGGAAGGGCAAACGACCTATGCCAACAGAACCGCCATTCACAGCATTTCTCGGCAATTTGCCTCAAGCTGTAGTACAAGGAGATATTGATAAGTTGTTCAGCGATCTTAAGGTTAGGAACTGGTATTAGTGATTGTTCATAAACTTATTAGTAAATTATTACAATGTTAAGTGAAAATAAATTTAAGCCATAATTTAGTTTGTTTTTAACTTTGTTAGCAAAGTATTAAGGCTATGGTACTTACCTATTTCCTTTTAAACACGGTACCTCCATTTTAAAAGCAGTAAGTTTGCTTTTAATTAACAATGTATTTAGTACTTGACAAAGATGACTGAAAAATGTACTTAACTTTTTTTTTTTTTTTTTCCCAGGTCAAATCAGTTAGACTTGTTCATGATAATGAAACTGGAAAGTTCAAAGGTTTCTGTTATGTGGAGTTTGACGACTTAAATAGTCTAGGAGAGGCATTAACATTTGATGGAGCACTGTTTGGACAAAAATATATAAGAGTAGATATTGCAGGTAATGTGTCCAAGCTGTTGAAAAAAGGGTACTGTTACTATTGATGCAAATTCTAAAATTTGAATGTTATGTTTGTTTTATTTAAGGAAAAATTTATTTATTGATAAAATAGGTGTTGGAATTTTAGCATGGGAACATATAAATTGTTTTATTACAATTGTGCCCTTAAGCTTTTTGCTCTAATGGGCTATATATACACTACGTTCCAAATTATTGAGCAGATTGCATTTTCTCCAATGTTTTCAAAAGTTTTTCACCGATTTCAATGAAATTTATAGCAAATAATTACTATATATAGAAGCACTGATGGTATTCATTTCGATAAAATATTTTGATAATTAAAATAATTATCTATCTCTATTGAAAAATATGATGTTCAGAATTATTAAGCAAGGATTCTATTTACAGATCTAAATGGTGAAAATGGGTAAGAAGAAGGATTTAACACTGAGAAAAGAAAAATAGTCAAGTTACTCGCTGAAAATATAAAATCTATTGAAATTGCGAAGCAGCTTGGCAGGGCTTATCGAACTGTAAACAAGTTTGTAGCGGAGGGTACCAAACTGAGGCAGCGAAGTGATAAAGGAGCTATAAGAAAAGTGACAAGATGGCAGATATCTGTAATCAAGCACAAAGTTGCAAAGCATCCATTGTCCTCAAGTAAAGAGGTTTTTGAGCAGGCTGGCGTAGATAATGTACCAAGAACATCTCGATGTGGAATTCTCCAAACAATTGGCAAGACGTGTAAACCTACGATTCAGTCACCATTAACACCCAGGTACAAGAAGCAGCGTGTTGAATGGGCGCGTCAGTACGTGAAAACAAATTTTAATACTGTATTGTTAACTGATGAATGAAGAGCAACCCTTGAGGGATCTGATGGTTGGTCAAGAAGATGGATTGCTAAGGGTCAATCTCTACCATGGAATGAGGTTTTCTTTTAGAAAGTTTGTGTAAGACTGGGCAATCATTTTTACACCATCAGGCACTCTGTGTGGGACAGCTATTTCATTGCCTATCAATCCTGCCCAAAACATGACACTACCTCCACCTTGTTGGCGTCTTAATCTCGATGGTAGAAATTGGCTCTCAGCAATCCATCATCTTGACCAACCATCAGATCCCTGAAGGGTTGCTCTTCATTCATCGGTTAACAATACAGTATTAAAATCTGTTTTCAGAACTGACACACCCATTCAATGCACTGCTTCTTGTGCCTGGGTGTTAATGGTTGTTGAATCGTAGGTTTACACGTCTTGCCAATTGTTTGGAGGATTCCACATCGAGATGTTCTTGGTAAATTATGTATGCCAGCCTGCTCAAAAACCTCTCTACTTGAGGACAATGGATGCCTTGCAACTTTGCGCTTGATTACAGATATCTGCCGCCTTGTCACTTTTCTTATAGCCCCTTTATCACTTTGCTGCCTCAGTTTGGTACCCTCTGCTACAAACTTGTTTACAGTTTGATAAGTCCTGCCAAGCTGCTTCGTAATTTCAATAGATTTTATATTTTCAGCGAGTAACTTGACTATTTTTCTTTTCTCAGTTGGTGTTAAATCCTTCTTCTTACCCATTTTCACCATTTAGATCTGTAAATAGAATACTTGCTTAATAATTCAGAACATCATATTTTACATATTTTTCAATAAAAAGAGAATTATTTTAATTATCAAAATATTTTATCGAAATGAATACCATCAGTGCTTCTATATATAGTAATTATTTGCTATAAATTTCACTGAAATTGGTGAAAAACTTTTGAAAACATTGGAGAAAATGCAATCTGCTTAATAATTTGGAATGTAGTGTAAATGCATTGTGTAACTGAAGAAATGTTTTTAAATTGTTAAAAATAATTTTAATTAGGCTGTAATCATGTAGCTTTTATCAATATATTAGTAACCAAGCTGAGGGTTTAACTAGGACTAGATGTACATGATTAAATTGCCTCAATTGTCCTAGCTAAGGACTTGTGTTTGCACCATTTACACATATAATTAAACTACAAAATTTTAATTTGGGGTTGATTATGTATGACTAAGTAAAATGAAATTGGACCATATTCTTATGTTAATTTTCTGTGGTTTGTTGTGTAAGGCTGGGTACCAGCAATGGAAGTGGCATTGGTACTAGTATTTGAGAAAAAGTGGTGTACTGGTGTAATACCAATGATTAAAAGTGGTTACTGGTAAATACCACTACATTACCTTTTTTTTTTTTACCAGTGGACAGTTTCTGTTTTAGAGGGTGAATAATTAAATCTTTAGCAAGGTGTTTTTCAGCACAGTACCTATTAATTTCAGTTTTATGAACCTTTGTGTAAGAAACTGCTTGAAGCAAGAGCATAAAAAGCTTAAAACAAATTGCTTTGCAACAGAAACTTTTGAACTTTTTATATATAGGAACTTGCTAGTCTTGAAAAAGGAAATATAATCTTAATGACAGGCTTTGATAAGGACTAGACTGAGTTATAACACATGGGGTTTATTATCTTCAGTCTGAACAAAGTTAATTAAGTATATTTGATTTTAGGAACAGGATATTATTAACTGAATTTCCAGATAATGATGCTCTTAAGTCATTTCAAATGCAATACATTGTAGGAAACAGTCTTTCCACGCTGTCTTGGGTTGGTAGAAGGGCGGGGACTATCTGTGCTGCATCTACCAATTTGGTTTCTTGCTGCTCACCACAGTGGAACAGAAAAGTCCTTGTTGCTTTTCACACAAGGTTCACTGTCATGTGCAGTGCAGGCTGCAAAGGCTTTCCTTATAGAAACCATGCTTAAATGCCAAATTACCCATAAAAAGCTTATGCATTTCTTGCTGCAGAAGCTTCTCTAATTCTTTGTCACTGCCTTCCTTAGCAGAGCTGCTTGACAACATTTTTTTCATTATCTAGAACTTCCTCAACTGCAGTTGTTGTTTTTATTTTATTTTAGGGCAACACATCCTTTGTTTGCTTTGTTTCCTCTGGTGACAACAGTAATTTGTACTGAGGATAGCAGTAGACCACAGAGTAGAATACCATTTTCAATCACTTGCTTTTGGCACTGCACCAGTGCATCTTGGTCTTTGTGCCTGAGGTTGTCATATGGATATTTCTATTTACTTCTTCCAATTCCAAAATCTCTAATTCAGACTGGTTTAAAAATAAATAAATACAACCAATAATTACTTGCATTTTCAACAAGAAAATGGATCTTGTTAAAACTAACAATACTGTGGCATTCACATAAATCCTAAAAAAAGCTTGCTAGGCCCTATTGGAGAATTTACTGCCAGTAAAATACCACCTTTCAAAGTATGTAATGAGGGGTTGAGTTCATAGATTTGTGATAATTTTAATGAAAGGAGGGAGCTTTACAATAAGGATGGATTTTTGTAGAAAGGGAACTGCTTTGTATGGGAGACTTCTAGAGGGAAATGTGAGTTCTTTCGGGTTTTGAAAGATAACTTTAGATCAACAGAGAGCATGGAGCATCAGGGTATAGGTAAAGTAAATACTGTTAGTCTGAAATACAGATTGTGTCAGGAATAGGCATATCAGCTATCTAGCCAAAGGTAGGGAACCAGTAGAACTGAGGGGGGTTAACTGTTTTTATACAAATGCAGTGTCTTAGGAATAAGAAAAATTAATTATTTAGTTATGATTAGTTAAAATCTGGATATAATCTGCTTTAGTGAGACTTGGATTAGTGAGGCTGCATTCAATGACACTATAGCAGAGTATGAGTTAAATAGTTATACTGTACAATGTATATTTATCAGAGAATGATAGGCAAGGGCGTGGTTTGGTCTTATACATTAAGAATGATTTAACTTCAGTTCAGAGTGATAGTATTAAATTAGACAATAGGGTAGAATCAATTTGGGTTGATATTTGTGTTTCAGACAAGGAGTATATTCAGATAGGTGCATTTTATAGACCTCCAAACCAAACCCAGGAAGTTGATGACAATATGGTTCGAGAAATAAATAAAGGTTGTAGTGCTAAAACATTAATTATGGAAGATTTCAACCTGCCTCATATGGACTGTCTAGATCAGCGGCTCTTAACCTTTTTTGTGTCGTTTCTCCTTTTGACCAGTTTGCCCTACCTGATTTCCCCCTCCATTAGGATACGGAAAAAAGTAGCCTCGAACACAAAATTTAATAACATTAGTGGACTTATAATGCACACTAATTATATGATCACCAAACAAAATTCTGCCATAAATCCCCCCTGGATTCCTGAAATTTCCCCCAGGTTAAAAAATGCTGGTCTCGAGCCTTTTAGAAGGAAATAATAGGGAAGGTAACTTCTTCATTGACTGTTATAATGATTATTTTCTACGCAATTTGTAGACAAACCAACTAGGGATCAAGCAAGCTTAGATCTGGTTCTTTCCAATTAGTAGGGCAGCTAAACAAGTTGAAGTGGACAATCCGGACAAAAGCACCAAACTTTCCCTACTTGTATATTTTGGACCAACAATTAAAAATATCCCCGGAACCACCTTCAGAGACCATTACTTGGCCGCCATATTGGATTTCAAGATGGCCGCCATAGACAAAATGGAATTTCTGATATAAGTTTCAATAGAGAATTCCCTTGGCATGTTTGGCATCAAACTATATGTTTTTTGGCATGATCAGATCAATAAAACAACTTTTAAGCTGATCAGAAGTATGTTTACTGCAGAAATCACACTTCGTACAACATATACAGTGAAAATCGTGAATATTTTAACACAAAAACCATGTTCAAGAAAACCATGTTTAAGAAAAATCAACGAAACTATAACAATTGAAGATTTCACCCACCAAAAAGTAGACCTTTAGCTCTATAACTGAATGTGGGAGAGGAAAATTGGCAAAATATGTGCATTTTAAAAAATGAAATTCTACAAAGGTCAAAATGCTACCCTTTCATATTTGCACAATTTTCATGCATTATTCGTGGTTCTATAGAAAACTTGTATTAACAACATTTGTAGAGTAAGGGCAGGGCTATTAAATGGGCACCATAAAATGGAAATATCTTGGCATTTAGCATTGCAATGCCTACTGTCCCAACTCACCCCCTGTCCCGAACTGTCCCAACTCACCCCGCTCGACGCTATATGTTAAACTGCACAGTTGCAGCTACACAGTTCTGTACACTTCCACCTGGCCTTCTTGCAAGCACACCTGGTGCCACATCCACTCTTGCTCTTGCAGCCGCATTTGACCAATTCGCTGCAAGCTTTAGATGCTACTGGTCTTGTGGTCCAAACTGGTGTCCATGACTGGGACTCTTCGCTAAAGGTCCATCCCCATCCTTCAGGAGTTGGAAGATTCTGTTCACTTCTCTCACAGGTCGACCATATTCCTCCCTGGTATGTGACCCTCCTGGTGTGTTGGAGAAGAGCATCCTGAGTTGGTGGGATAGTCTCCATAGCTTTTCCCTTCTGACAGAACATGACCTTTCTTGCCTCATCTACACGTTCAATGTCACTGGTGTTGTCATAGAGGACAACTGTGTACCGTTCAAGAAGCTTGAAGTGGGGAGTTTCGGCGTCAACATCTGCAAATGGATTTCGTGCCATGAATGTGAATGCTTGTGTTACCTCAGGGTAATGGTGCCATGCTGCCCATGCCGTATTCTTGCCCCTTCCGTAAAAGGATGATGTTGTATCACATCCCGTGAAGCAGTGAAACAGTGGTAGGGATGTGCATCTCTCTTCACCCAAAGAGGCACAGATTGTGTTAATATGATGGTAAGTGAAGTTTTTCCCAGTGCCAAAACCAACCCAAATATTTACTTCAGATCTTATGGACGTCAAGTGATGGAATTTTCCTATTAGAATGACAATAACATCCGTGTCTACAGTTCTGATCATGCAGTTAATGTGCCCTTCCTTTATTGCATCTTGAAGATGAATGAACAGTCTAGTGTCTGCCTCCTCATGGTCGCATCTTGGCATTGTGCGGTCGGCCCCATTGATGATGACTTCAGGTCCTGATGTAATAACAACTTCTTTGTTGTTAGGAACTTCCATTGCAGCAACCTTGTCTGATAGGAAAGCGAACAGTTCTTGCTTGTTTCTAGAGTCTCGAAGGAAGTCATGCCAATTTAGGGGTAATTTGGTTTTTCCTTCAACCTTTCTTCTGATTCCTTTTCCCCGTTTTTCTCTGGTAGTCTCTTTTAAGGTGCTTGCAGTGTAGGTATCCCAGACGATGTCAATTCGCTGGCAAGTTTCTAACTGTTTGATGAGATAAGGGACGAATACACGATCTGCATACTCTTCAAAGTTGGTAACACCTTCAGGACAGCTAGACAGCAAATGGACGATGGCAGCTCCATCAAGAAGTTTCACATCAAAAGGATCTGGAGGGTTGTCCTTGTTTTCAAATGTAATGATTTTCAGTAGGTCAGACTTTTTCCCAAACCGCAATTTCCCACCATCAGATAGGGAAGAAGGAAAGGGGTGATTCTCGTGTTGGAAGAATGCATCCATGTCACTATGCCGATGTTGCATAACAATATACAGATGAGAGAATAGAGCAACATCGTTCTTCAGTAGTTGGATTCCCCCAACATTCCGTACCTGAGATTTCGGCCGAGGACATCTGAAGAGGGCAAGCGAGTTCTTCTTGATCGGTGTATGAATTGACCTTGTACAATCTGTGACAACTTCTTTGTAGTATCGGCTATATTGCTCCTTACCCAAATCCTTTATAGTTCTCACTGTATGGACCACAGATTCATCCATGACATTCCTTGTGTCTAAGGCCAGTAACTCATTCCCATTATCACAAAATGGATTTCCCATATCACGGAAGACTTCAACGAGATTAGAAACATGATCCTTGAATCTTCTCTGTGTAGATAGTCCTTCTTCGTGGTGGAAGTTGTTGTCTTCAGTTTCTGGAAGGTTTTCGTCTTCATATTCAGTAATCAATCTGGCTTGTTCTGGCCCTGCTACCATCCACTTCTTGAATGCCACTGGATTCTCAGTCAGACCCACCGCGCCTCCTGAACCTTTGACTTTCTCATTGTTTTGTTCATGCGCTTGGTCTAAAGGCATGGCTGAGAATCTCTTCTTGGTCTTGTGTACTACCCAGTGTCCATTTCGTGAAAACTCATTCATAACTGGCTGAGGGAGATTCTTCATGTCCCGGATGTGGAGTGGAAGCCAACGTGCGTAATTCTGGTGGTCAAGAGCAAAGAACCAGGGAACTACTTTCTTCAAGCTTTCTACATACAATGGAAAGTCTCCTGCACGATGTGATCGTATGAATATGAGGCCGTCTATCTCCATCTGAAGAATTGTCTCCCAGTATTGGAATGTTGGACTGACCTGAACCATCTTCTTCCCACTCTTCCTTTGTCTTGTCATCATAGGGACCAACAGTTTCCATAAAGGCTTCATGCTGCAGCTTTGCCAATGTCAAAGCTGTTACCTGGTGAGCATGTCTGGTTCTTGTAAGATGAGAGGCTTTAAGAAATGAGTCAACAGTTCCTGCCGAAGCAATGCCTGCTTGTGTCAAGGCATTTGTCCACCCAGATCCCTCTAGATAATCTCCATACGTTCTCCACATGGCCATCTCTGTATGTAGACCTCCAAACATGACGATGACCTTGTCTTCTCCGTGGGTGTCTGGCCACTTCCACTGAATGAATTTACCAAGGGCATATAGGGGTGCATCGAATGCAACAACTGGTATTTGCCCGGGGTTAAGGAATTCAGTAGCAGACCGAACAACATTCATTCCATGCTTGATCATCGCTGGAGTAGCGGCCTTTTCATGGAATAAGGGAAGGAGGTAGGAAAGGGTTTTCATTTGATCTTCATCTTGTTCTTGCCTTGTAGCGTGGTATGCTGACCATGATATAACATCACCCTTCCCTATCGTGTCTTTCTCCAAGATCCTGAACGCTTCTTTCATCCACTCCTTTTCCTGGAAACATGCTTCATGGTAGTGTCCCTCAATAGGGTCAGACACATTAGACAACTTCAGGACTTCTACCTTGGTTTTGTCCATTGCAACAGCTGGTACAATTGAGTAGGACATGAGTAACTCCAAGTCCTTTGAACCTAGAGAAGGTAGCACAAGATCACCTTGTTTGGTTCCACAGTTTGAGACAGTTGGGAACTGAAACAGACTAATCCCTGTACCATGAAATGATCCAACGGCAGTTGTACTAGATGGGTTGTAATCCAGATTGTCAAGTGCCCCAACAATAAATGGTCCATGACGAAACTGAGCTGGTACAACCACTCCTTTGGTCTTGAAGTTCTGGCACACTGCTGTTGCAAGTTGGCTTTCGACTTGAAGAATTCGGTCATAACTCACACTGAGACCCAATTCATATAGTTGTGTAATTAATGATTTTGACCGAATTTCAGTATGAATTTTCAGACCAAGATACAGAGGCAATGGTGGTTCTCTTTCCAAAGAATGGCGAACCTTAGATGATGATGTATGCTTGTTCCTAAAATTAAAAAGGATAAGTTGCGAGACAGTGAGAGTTGCAGGGGAGTCTTCTGGTGTTTGGTCCTTCACGTCAGCACCATTTGTGATCATAGATATAAGGGTTTTCAAGGTTGTAGGTACCGATTCCTGTTGACAACCAGATGGAAAGGCACCTGCAAACTTGAATCCAGTAAAGTTGACGATTTCCTTGCGTATGATTCTAGCAGCTTTTGCAAGAATCATAGTATCTCCTTCAAAATTCTGTCTATTTGTCTCTCTGAGCATTTCCTGAATTCCCTGCTGAAAAACTAAGATTTTGTTCTTGCCATCACTCACTTCCTGGGCATATGGGAAATACTCCAGAATCTTCTCTCTGAATCGTCCTCTGTTCATTTCCTTATTAATACCTAAGTCCCGAAGTCTTTTTTGATACAGATCAAATAGCACAGAAAACTTCATTTGAAAGATTCCTTCTTCCACGCAATTTTCTACATGATTAACGACCTCAACTATTGCCTTTGCTTTCATCAAGTTTTCTTCATAGCCTTCTTCCTTGCTCTGTTTTTGTCTCAAAAGTGAGCGGTAACGGTTCCGATAAAATGTCAAGCATTGCAGATGATACTTGGCTTCAATGGCCATGAGATCACCACCTCCTATTCTAGACATTAGTTCTGTGTCACTGAGTTCTGTAGCCATCATTCGTAAATTGACGTCAGCGCCAAATGTACTGAATTCGTGAAGATGCCCATGTGTTTGTTGACAAAACACACAAGTTGCTTTGTCCATAGGATGCCGCTGAACCCGCTTCCCCGTAGATGAACTGGTTTCACCTTCATCCGCCCTTTCTCTCTTTTTTGTAGCCCTTTCAAGCTTTTCTTTACTAAATTTAACATGGCATGACTTGTGCCACACAGCTTTATTCTGAACCAGATCTTCAACAGTCACCTCTTCATTGAAAAGAAGAGGAACTGGTAGTCTTCCAAGATTCTTGAATGCGTTGACATTCTCCATAAATGTTGCATATGCTTCAGTTTTTTTACCACTCACAGCATTGAGTGGACATTTAAGAGTCTCACCTTTGCTCTCTTGACAAACCATGCATTTGCTCCAATCCATGTTCACAAATCACCTGCAAAACAGAAAAGCACATATTATATAGTTATATTATTAAATATTTTACATTAAATAAACATTTAAGGGTAATTCTGATTATTTTATAGCAATCCTGGCATCGAAATATGTAGGTTTAGGGACTATTTATTTACAATTACTCCTCACAATAGTTTGTTGATTTCTAGCTGGCAGCCATCTTGGATTTCCAAAATGGCAGCCAAGATAGGGTTGTGCGTCTTGGTTCCGGGGAAAAATTGGTAGCTAAGGTCCTGAACAACATTTGAGCCAAGTTTGGTGCTTTTGTCCAGAATGTCCACTTACTTCAAAAATCAGGGTCTAAGCTACTGCACTAAATGATCATGAGTTTATTAGAGAACTTGCAGTAGGAGAGTCATTAGGGTATAGTGACCATTTGATCATATGTTTTAGGATAGAATTAAATAGGGATCTACTCAACAATGACCATCTAGTCCCTTGTTTTTCAAAGTGTGGCTATAATAAATTTAATGAGTTGTTAGTCTCAGTAAAGTGGGATAATGAATTTGCAAATAAAAATGCTATTGATGTGTGGTCTAGATTCAAAGAAATTTTAGAGGATGTACAATGTAGGTGTATTCCTTTCAGAAACCTTTGTGGTGGAATAGGGAAATAACTGAAATGATTAAAAATAAAAGTGCATTCAAGGAATTTAAAGGCAGTGACGTATTTTGGACTTAAATTATAGGCAGTTAAGAAATAAGCTAAATAGTTTGATTAGGAAGAACAAAAGGCATAGTGAAATAAATCTAGCTAGAAATAGCAATAAAGATCCAAAGAAATTCTTTAGTTTTTATAAATATAATAATAAAAAGCATGACAGGATTGGCCCAATAGAACATGATGATAGGACGTTTGAAAAAGATCATGATATTGTTGGTATTTTTAATGATTATTTTAGCTCTGTTTTTACTGAGAAAATTTAAATAACTTTGATTTTAATTTTTTAGAGTTTGTAAATTCTGGCATTCTTGATCATATTCACATAAGGAAAGATGATTCATACAGTGAAGTGAAATAAAGCTGCTAGACCTGTATATGTATGTCAGGGTTCTCAGAGAAGGGGAGGAAAGCTTACCTGAGGCACAGGCACTAAGTATTTTGTTTGCTAGGTCTATTAATTATGCAGAGGTACCAGATGAATGGGAAAAAAGCAAATGTAGTACCCTACTCATATACAAAAAGGGTAGTAAGGAGGAGGTAGGAAATTATAGGTATGTTAGTTTAACATATTGGTAGGAAAGATACTAGATAGAATTATAAAGAATAATATTCAACATCATTTGGAAATTTTAATCTTATTTCAAATTCACGACATGGATTTAGATCAGGAAGGTCTTTGTCTAATCTCTGACTTTTTAGAGTTTGTAACTGATTAGGTAGATAATGGAAATGATGTAGATGTTATTTAGTTGGATTTTAGTAAAGCATTTGACAAGGTTCCACATAGCAGATTTCTATATAAATTAAAAACTCATGGGATATTGGGGTCAGTTATAAATTGGGTAGGAAAATAGTTAGAAGACAGAGAACAGAGTAATTCTAAAGGGTCATGAATCTGGGTGGCAGAAAGTGAAAAGAGGGGTACCACAGGGATCAGTTTTCAGTCCATTACTCTCTATTTTATATCTAAATGATTTAGAGAAAGGAGTAGGTAGTAAAATTTCTAAATTTGCAGATGATACAAAAGTAGTTGCCCCAGTTATAAATAAAGAAAATTTTTATAAACTGCAAAAAGATCTTGATAGATTAGTTGCTTGGGCTAGTAAATGGCAGATGGAATTCAGTGGTTCAAAAATGCAAAATCATGCATTTTGGTAGAGATAATGAAAACTTTAGTTATGAGATGCAAGGGAATTGGTTAGAGGATGTTAGACAGGAAATAGATCTTGGCATTATAGTTAGTAGTGATCTAAAATTTTCTAAGCAGTGCTTAGAGGCTAGATAGAAATAAAGCAAATAAAATGTTAGGTATTATTAAGAGGAATGTTAGTTACAAGAGTAAGGAAGTCATCTGTAAATTATATAATTCTTATGTTAACCTCACTTAGAATACTGCATTTAAGCTTGGTCCCTTCACCTTAAGCATGATATTGATATGCTTGAAGGTGTGCAATGTAGGCAACCAAACTTATCCCTAACCTAAGAAGAAGAAGATTGGAATACAGGGAAAGCTTAAAGGAACTAGGTATGTTTAGTTTTGAAAGATATTGTATGAGGGAGATATGATACAGATGTTCAAAATGTTTTCAGGTTTTAGACAGTTTAGATGTACATACTTTTTCTCACAAGAGGTTATAGGATAACTTGTGGGCATAATAAGAAAATTAGAAAACAGACTTGTAGACTTGATGTATGAAAATACTTTTTCAGTAATAGAGTAGTAGATTTTTGGAATGACTTGCCATATGATGTGGTAAACAGTAGCTCATTAGTTAATTTTAAGAAAAATTTGGACATTTTCATGAATGAAAGAGAGAGTTTGTAGATTGTAAATAGTGTATATTCTTAGCTTAAGTTATGTAGGCTACTTTGGTAGTAGTAAATAGTAGTGATGGGACGATTAATCGGAATCGAGAATCGGAAGAATCGAGCATTTTTCAGGAATCGGAATCGGAATCGAGAGAATTGTACCATGATTTCCGATTCTTAAAACGATTCTTTAACTTTTAATTGAACCAGTTTTGCAATGTAAACTTTAAATGAAAGAGGATAACAAATTTTATTTTTATTGTATTGTAGCTATACATTAAAACATGTATATCCATGATGTATAATCAAGAAGATTAAAATGAATTGTTACAACTTAGTTGATTTTTATTTTTAAACCAATCTATTATAATTTATAATTTATATTACCATACTCATAATGTAAATAGTTAATCTTACCAGAGTAAAATATGACAATTTCCAGAAAAACAAGTATAGAATTATATTTAAAAATATTGAGAATCGGAATCGAGAATCGTATCGGAATCGAGACTTTTTAGTGGTATCGGAATCGGAATCGTTAAAAATTTTGGTATCGTCCCATCACTAGTAAATAGATGTATGTTAATTACCTGACTTGAGATTGATGTTTTGCAAGTTATTATTATTATTATTATTATTATTATTATATAGCTCATGACTTGGATAACCTTGATAGGCCCCAGTGGCTTCATGTTTTCCAAATGAAATGTAATGTATTACTAAGCATTAAAGTGATACCGTTACTACTATTGGAAAAAGTGGTGCTGGTACTGTTATCAAATGTGTTATTTTCTAGTATCTGGTACCCAGCCCTGTTTGTTGGGTCTACTGAATCAGGAAGCATAAACGGTTCAGTGGAAAGTGGGAGAGCTAAACTGGTCTGGTGCAACTCATTTCAGATTATTTTCTTGGTTTGAAAATTTTCATTTACATATTTATTTTACAGTAGCAGATAGATATAAGCTATGTTGCAACTTTTTTTTTTAAACTTTTGTAATTCGTGAATTGGCCTTCGTGTAAAATAGCTTCACTGGAGTATATTTTATGATTAAATTATATTAAGATAGTATGTTTATTGGGATAGTTGAGGTCTCCGTTTCTTTACCCATTTCACAATTCCTTTCCAGATTCGAGACGAGGTGACAAAGGTGGCGGTTTTGACCGTAACAGAGGAAGGGGGAGAGGAGGAAATCGATCAGGAAGAGAAGACTCTCGAGATGATTTTGGAAGTGAGACTTTAGTTTTCTTAAGCCTTAGAAAGTATCCAGTAGATTTCATTCATGGTGACATTTGTGAAAAATAGAATGCCAGAACTTAGGTTTTTATATGCATTGCTGATCACAACTGATCAAAATGTGTCTAGAACATGGAAGAGATCTACGAGGGTTGTTCAAAAAGTAAGTTTACAAGGTGTTTTGAAGAAACTGTTTCATTACAAGTCGCGTGATTATTACGAGTATTTCAACAACTTATACTACCTTTCCTACATAATCACCAAACGGATTCAAACATTTGTGGTAGCGTGGGACAACTTTCCGATGCCGGTCGAGTGAAATGTAGGGTCCTTAGTTTTTTAACCAGTTTCGTAAGGCCGCTTCTGCATCAGGATCGTTTTGAAATTTTCCTCAGAGGTGTTCCCTTAGGGCTGGAAGCAAATTTTGGAATCGTTCCACTGGGAAGTCATGGCTCATCCCCCCCCATCCTGACATTGCATTGTACCAAACGACTTCCATTGTCTCCAGCCCTAAAGGATCACCCCGGAGGTAAACAATTTCAAAACGAAATTGATGCAGAAGCGGCCGTACGAAACTGGTTAAAAACTAAGGACCCTACATTTTACTCGACCGATTTCAAAACAATTTCAAAACCCTTCGGTTCGTTTCTTGCTACTCACCCTCTATAATTGGATTTGGGTGGAGGGTACCTTGAGGCAGTGGTGCTCCCCTTTCCTAAGCCTGTAAGGACCCGACACCTCCCCTTAACTACCGTCCAATAACCCTCACTAACTGCCTCTCGAAACTTCTCAAGAAGATGGTTTATCGTTGTCTGGTGTGGCACCTCGAACGTCACAATTTACTTTCTTCCACGCAGCCCTATTTTCGCAGGGGCCGTGGCACCACTGACATTTTGATTCATTTAGAGACCGGTTCGTGTATCATTTGCAGAGCAGTCCCCCCCCCCCCCCCTCCCCCTTCTACTTTCCCCCTTGGACCCTTTCTCTCCGTATCTGCTCCTTCCTTTACTGTACCGAAGTCACAGTTCCACCCTTTCGCACTCCGACAATTGTTTCTATCCTATTCCCCTTCCCATTCTGATTTTATCCCCTTGTTCACTGACGGCTCTCGCTCGCCACTTGAAGTGGGTTGCGCGGCAGCCTTCCCGTCGTAATTAAATCGCTATCCCAGTCCCCAGCGGCTTCCATTTTCACGGCGGAACTCTCGGCTATTCTCTTGGCCCTTAGCTTTCTTTTTCAACTCTCTTAGTCTTTTGTTATTTATTCCGACTCCCTAACGCTCTTGATGTCCTGTCCTGTCTCGTCTCTGTGCACCCACTGGTGCGACAGATCTAGGACTGGCTCGTCCTTCTTTCATCACGCCGTAAGTTGGTCGCCTTTTGGTGGTACTTTCCCACGTCGGTGTTCCGGGCAACGAACGCGTGGACGCTGCGGCGAGGGAGGTGTCACCCATATCTTTCGACCCGAACACACGCCTCCCGGCGTCGGACTTCACGCGAGTTTTCCCTGATGCACTACTTTGGTAGAGGCAGGATGTGTCTTGGCTCTTAGTTTGCCCTGCCTTTGCCGTTGCTCGCTCCCAGTTCCTCCCTTTTTGCCTCTTAGGCTCCGCTCTTGCTCTTTTTCTCTTTTGTTGGGTGACCTGTACCGAAGGACAACATTTTTTCTCCTTTCTCAATGTGGGAATGCATCTTCCTTCGATGTAAGGGCTCTCTCTCTCCCTTCGTGGACCATTGGACCCGTCTCGGGACTTGGAGTCGGTGGTGGCTGGATGCGCGCGGGGAATGAAACTACTTTTTTGTTTGCTATGGCTGCTTCTACTCCGCTTTCGACCTCTACTTTTAATTCTCGGACTACTACTTCTCTTAGCACTCAGGTGGTGGGCAACCAGGCCCTCGAGTCCTCTACCACTGGAAGACCACATCCTGATGGAGTTGACCCCTCTCGGTTGCGGAACTCTCGTGTTCTCCTCGTTCAAAGACTTCTCGTATGTCTTGTCCCCGCAAGTCTTTTCACCCCTTCGTAGGAGCAGACGACTCTGACCCTGATTATCCTCGGTTCTTCCGTCTCTCTACCCCCTTCTCACAGCGGATGTTCTTGAGGTCTACGATAACTTCACTTCCCCTTGTGGCGATCCCCGACAGATGTGGCCCCACAACGATGGCTCTCTTGTGGTGGAGGTCTCCTCCAGAGCCCAACATCAGAAGGTTTCGTCCTTCTGCTCCCCTGGATTGTCTCCCCCACTCTTCCTTTAACACTTGTACGTGTGTAGTACATGCTCCCCGCCTTTTGGAATACTCAGAATCGGATCTTCTCACCCGCCTCTTCTCTCAGAAGGTGACCCGTGTTTATCGCCCACCCCGTACGGTTCATGGGGCAAGGATTCCAGCTCCCTTACTGATCCTGACTTTTGCTCGTTCCCAGTTACCCGAGAAAATTAGGGCCGGTTATCTGCAATTTCCGGTCCGTCGTTATATTCCCAGACCACGCCGATGTTCTACTTGTCAGAGGTTCGGACACGTCAGTAAGACATGCCGAAGTTCCCATGGTATTTGTGTCAACTGCGCGTCCCCCCCCACTGCGCCAACTGTGGAGAAGACCACGCCGCCGCCGCCGCCGCCTCTTGTCCGACTTATGTATTCGAACGTGAGGTCCTGTCAGTTCGGGAAGCTGACAAAGTCATCTTCCAGGAAGCGAGGGCCCGCGTTCGGTCCCGATTCGCTCGTCGAGGTCTTACCTTTGCCCAAACACTGCGCTCCTCCCGCCCGGCTACATCCCGTCCGCCCCGGACTTCGACCACCTCCGTACCATCCTCTTCCACACCCTATCATTCTAGGCCAGATCAGGCCTCATCCATCCGTTCCCCTATCACGTCCTCTACCTTCTCGTCGTCTCCTCCCCCCCCCCCCCCCCCGTGTTCACTATTCCTCCCGCCCGTCCCCCAGAACTTCTAATTCCATTGTCCCCATCTGCTCCACCTCAGTGTCGCATCTAACTCACCTACTCGCCCTCCTGAAACCATTGTTGACATTCCAGCATACATAACGAAAACCGCTCCCTCTTCTAGTCTCTCCTCCCCTCCGCGCTCTTACGTTAAACGACCCATCGCCAGCCACCGGCGTTTGGGTCCCTCTGCCAAACTCCCTTGTTCAGGCCCCCCGTCTTCTCGTCCTTCCATTTCCTCTCCATCAGTTCTCTCCTCTCCTGCCCCCATATCCCTCACGTCTACAGGATCCCTCTCGACTTGCCGGCCTTCTGGATTCCCCCCTTCCCTTCGCGACCGTCCCCTCCCCTCCCCTCCATTCCTGATGGTGATTATGCAGCCTCTGCACTACGGTTCAAGCTGACATCCATCTTATCCCCCCTTCTCCACCTCACTCCTTCCTTGACCTTCCGATGCCCCCGGCATCATCATCTCCACCTCCACCCCGGAAACCGGATTCTCCCCGCCCTGCCTCGTGTATCCCCCGTCTCCTCCGCCCCGCTCCCTTCTTGATCTCCCGATGCCTAGGTGTTCCTCTCCTCCACCCCCATCCCGGAAATTGGACCAACCCGCCCGCTTGCACCCTCCTCGTATTCCCGTCTTCCTCCGAAACCCAAACCCCCTCATCCTCCTTTTACCCGCTCTTCTGCCACCTCCTCTTTAACCTGCTCCCTAGTCCCGTCTACTCGCTCCTGGTCACTTTCTTAAGTTTCGCCCGATTACGTCTCTCGCCCCCCCCCCCCCCCCCCCTCAAATGGAATTGTTGTTGCCTCCCTAATTGGGAGGACTTCCTTCTACTTATCAAAGATTTTTCCCCAGTGTGTGTGTGCCTCCAAGAACCCAACTTGGGGTTCGCCCTTTGCGCCCCCTCGCAGGTTCACATCGTACCTCCCCCTGATGCAGCCCTTGTGGGGTACCGCCTTTTTTGTCCGTTCCGACGTGCTGTCTCCTCTCCTCCTCCCCTCTCCCTCCGTATCCGTCTCCTCCTCCTCCCCTCCGTATCCGTCTCCTCCCCTCCGTATCCGTCTCCTCCCCTCCCCCTCCGTATCCGTCTCCTCCCCTCCCCCTCCGTATCCGTCTCCTCTCCCTCCGTATCCTCCCCTCTCCCTCCCCTCCGTATCCGTCTCCTCCCTCCCCTCCGTATCCGTCTCCTCCCCCTCCCGCTCCGTATCCGTCTCCTCCCCTCCGTATCCGTCTCCTCCCCTCCCCCCTCCGTATCCGTCTCCTCCCCCTCCGTATCCGTCTCCTCCCCTCTCCCTCCGTATCCGTCTCCTCCCCTCTCCCTCCGTATCCGTCTCCTCCCTCTCCCTCCGTATCCGTCTCCTCCCCTCTCCCCCGTATCCGTCTCCTCCCCTCTCCCTCCGTATCCGTCTCCTCCCCTCTCCCTCCGTATCCGTCTCCTCCCCTCTCCCTCCGTATCCGTCTCCTCCCCTCTCCCTCCGTATCCGTCTCCTCCCCTCTCCCTCCGTATCCGTCTCCTCCCCTCTCCCTCCGTATCCGTCTCCTCCCCTCTCCCTCCGTATCCGTCTCCTCCTCCCCTCTCCCTCCGTATCCGTCTCCTCCCCTCTCCCTCCGTATCCGTCTCCTCCCCTCTCCCTCCGTATCCGTCTCCTCCCCTCTCCCTCCGTATCCGTCTCCTCCCCTCCCTCCGTATCCGTCTCCTCCCCTCTCCCTCCGTATCCTCTCCTCCCCTCTCCCTCCGTATCCGTCTCCTCCCCTCTCCCTCCGTATCCGTCTCCTCCCCTCTCCCTCCGTATCCGTCTCCTCCCCTCTCCCTCCGTATCCGTCTCCTCCCCTCTCCCTCCGTATCCGTCTCCTCCCCTCTCCCTCCGTATCCGTCTCCTCCCCTCCGTATCCGTCCGTCTCCTCCCCTCCCCCTCCGTATCCGTCTCCTCCCCTCCCCTCCCCCTCCGTATCCGTCTCCTCCCCTCCCTCCCCCGTATCCGTCTCCTCCCCTCCCCTCCGTATCCGTCTCCTCCCCTCCCCTCCCCCTCCGTATCCGTCTCCTCCCCTCCCCCTCCGTATCCGTCTCCTCCCCCTCCGTATCCGTCTCCTCCCCTCCCCTCCCCCTCCGTATCCGTCTCCCCCCTCCCCTCCTCCCCCTCCGTATCCGTCTCCTCCCCTCCCCCCCCTCCGTATCCGTCTCCTCCTCCCTCCCCTCCCCCCGTATCCGTCTCCTCCCCTCCCCCCCCCTCCGTATCCGTCTCCTCCCCTCCCCTCCGTATCCGTCTCCTCCCTCCCCTCCCCTCCCCCTCCGTATCCGTCTCCTCCCCTCCCCTCCCCCTCCGTATCCGTCTCCTCCCCTCCGTATCCGTCTCCCCTCCCCTCCGTATCCGTCTCCTCCCCTCCCCTCCGTATCCGTCTCCTCCCCTCCCCCCCCTCCGTATCCGTCTCCTCCCCTCCCCCCCCCTCCGTATCCGTCTCCTCCTCCCCCCCCCTCCGTATCCGTTCTCCTCCCCCCCCCTCCGTATCCGTCTCCTCCCCTCCCCCCCCTCCGTATCCTTCTCCTCCCCTCCCCCCCTCCGTATCCGTCTCCTCCCCTCCCCCTCCGTATCCGTCTCCTCCCCTCCCCCTCCGTATCCGTCTCCTCCCCTCCGTATCCGTCTCCTCCCCTCCCCCCCGTATCCGTCTCCTCCCCTCCGTATCCGTCTCCTCCCCTCCCCTCCCCTCCCCCTCCGTATCCGTCTCCTCCCCTCCCCTCCCCTCCCCCTCCGTATCCGTCTCCTCCCCTCCCCCTCCGTATCCGTCTCCTCCCCTCCCCCTCCGTATCCGTCTCCTCCCTCCCCTCCCCCTCCGTATCCGTCTCCTCCCCTCCCCCCCCTCCGTATCCGTCTCCTCCCCTCCCCCTCCGTCTCCTCCCCTCCCCTCCCCCTCCGTCTCCTCCCCTCCCCTCCCCCTCCGTCTCCTCCCCTCCCTCCCCTCCCCCTCCGTATCCGTCTCCGTCTCCAGGCTCTTGCGGCCTGGGTTTCCCTTGACCGATTATATTCTATATGTTCACTATATCTCACCCCGTCCCAGGAAGTTTCTGCAAACGACCTCTCAGCTCCCCACCCCCCTTCCTCCTACTGGGAGACTTCAACGCGCACCATCCTCTGTGAAGTGACACTGTCACCAACCAGCGGGGTGGCGTTGTGGTCTCCCTTCTCTCAACTCCTTTTGTCTGTCTTCTGAACACTGGTCAACCCACAGCTTTTCACCTCCAGACCCGTACGTTTTCAATCATAGATCTTTCTCTTGCTTCTCCTTCCGCCTTCCTTGATTTCTCTTGGTCTATTACTCCAGACCTCTACGGTAGTGACCACTTCCCCCTCCTCCTCCGTACATCTCAGACTTCTGACTCCTCTGCTCTTCCAACCCGATGGTCTCTTGCCAAAGCTGACTGGCCCCTTTTCCGATCTGAAAGCCACATCTTTGCAGTCCCGAGTAACTTTCTGACAACAGACGCTGCCTCCACCTACCTTACCGATCACGTCACTTGTGCTACCCTGTCCTCCATCCCTAAGTCAACATTTCCTCGCACCTCCGCCCCTCCGGTCCCATGGTGGACCCCAACATGCGCCTCAGCTGTTCAAGCTAAGAAGTCAGCCTTTCGTCGTCTTCAACGAAACCATCCCTTGCCAATACAATAGCCTTCAAACGTGCGCGAGCTCAGGCGCGTCGCGCAGTCTGTGAAGCCCGCCGCCTTTCCTGGCGTACTTAAGTCTCCTCTCTCACTTCCCGCACCCCTTCCTTCCGAATCTGGAACAAGATCCAGAAGATTTCCGGTAAACCCTCTTCCTATCCGCCTCCTGTTTTTATGGTAGACGGTAACCTAGTATCGTCCCCTACTGCAGTGGCCGAGGTCTTGGCCTCGACCATTGCCTCCATCTCCCGACACGACCACCGTGATCCCGCTTTCCTCCAACTTAAGACTTTACTTGTTTGCTCCCCTCATCTTTTCCAGACCCCTAATAACTTTCCTTACAACCGTCTTTTTTCCATGTCAAAACTGCGCTCGGCGTTGACCACTTGTGGCAAATCTGCTCCCGGCCCCGATGGCTTTCATTTTGATATGCTCCGCTAACTACACCCTTCGGCTCTTTTTTATCTGCTCACCCTCTATAATTGAATTTGGGTAGAGGGCACCTTTCCTTACTGTTGGAAGGAGGCAGTGGTACTCTACTCTCCTTTCCTAAGCCCGGCAAGGACCCGACATCTCACCCTAACTACCGTCCGATAGCCATCACTAGCTGCCTTTCGAAACTCCTTGAGAAGATGGTATCACGGCGCCTAGTGTGGCACCTCGAACGCCACAATGTTTTCTTCCACACAGACCTTTTGGATTTCCGAGGTCTGCCTTTTTTTCATTTCCAACTTTTTGTCTTCTCGTTCCTTTCGTGTTCAGGTGGGTACTTCCTTGTCTTCAGTACGCTCGCAAGAGGAAGGGGTTCCCCAGGGCAGCGTCCTGAGCGTCATTTGCTTCGCTTTGGCGATTGACGATGTACTGACAGCTCTGCCTTCGGGGATTACGGCCACCCTCTATGTCGACGAGCTGGCCATTTATTGCTCCTGTTCCCGATCCACCTTAAATGAATGCCTCCTCCAGCGGGCCCTGGACTCGGTCTCCAGATGGGCCACAGACCATGGGTTTAGCTTCTCCCTTCAAAAATGGTGGTCATCCCATAAGTAATGTCGTTTTTTAGATCGGAATTTGAAGGACAAAAAAAAAACTCGACTGAAACTTTTTAATCTAGTATATATTTTCCATCGGAATCAATGACACTCTGCCAACGTCCTACAAGCTTTTCAATGCCATGTTTATAAAATTCAGGCGGTTTTGAGGCAAAAAACGTACAAAGACTGGTGTGCAGGTCATCTAAAGAAGTATACTGTTTCTCGTCAAGATAGTTTTGCAGATTCCTGAAGAGATGATAATCTGAAGACGTAAGGTCTGGAAAATATGGAGGATGTGGAAGTTTTTCCCACCCAAGCTCGTCAATATTTGCAGAAGATCCGAGCGGTATGAGGACGTGCGTTGTCGTGGTGGAACACGATTCCTTTCCGATTAACCAAAGAAGGTCTCTTCTTTTAGTGCAGTGTTCAATCGATCCAGTTGTTGACAGTAGACTTGAGCGGTGATTGTTTGGATTTGTGGTGAGGTTTCAAAGTGTATTACACCACCTTTATCCCACCAAACACTAAGCAACACCTTCCGAGGGTGAAGATTTGGTTTTGGCTGTGGTGTCGCTGGTTCTCCGGCACAAACCCACTGTCGACGGCGCTTAACATTTTGGTACAGTATCCACTTTTCATCACCAGTCACTAAACGGTGCAAAAACGGATCTTGGAGTTCACGGGAATGAAGAGCTGTGCTAATGTTTACCCGCACCCTCAGATTGTCGACCGACATTTCATGTGGCACCCATTTTCCTAACTTAGGCACTTTCCCGAGTTGTTGCAAATGTCGATGGATGGTGGACGGGGATGAATTGAGTTTCTGGGCCAATTCTTCGAAAGTTGTTGAACAGTCTTCTTCAAGTGCTGCTAACAACAGGTCATCATCAAATTCAGCAGGGCGTCCAGAGCGTGCTGCATCTGTCAAACAGCAGTCACCATTCCTAAACTTTTGAAACCATCTTTGACATTTCTTCACATGCAGAATATCGTTGCCATAAACGTCCTGAATGTTTTGCGTTGCTTCAGTAGCACTATTCCATTTTTTGAACTCGTAAAACATTATATGCCTGATATGCTCTTCTGATACCGCCATGTTTATGAGGGGTTCACATAAAGCAAAACACACGTCTTCACTGGTCAAGGTCTGTAAAGTATGTAGCGAAACACGATAGATATCCTCTTAGATATAACCGGAAAATTTATGCTTAAACCGAGTAGGACTAGTTTAAACTTAATCTATCGTAAAAAACGACATTACTTATGGGATGACCTGATATATGGATCACCACTCCCCTGTAATCCCCGAAACTAGAATCTTAGGTCTCCTCCCTGATTTCCGCCTCTCTTGGATTCCCCACTTGAAGTCACTGAAGGCTTTGCTTTGTGCCTTCAGACCTGCACCCTTTTGAAGTTCCTTTCCCATACCGATTTGGGTGCTGACCGCCACACCCTTTGGCGACTCTACCATTCCTTGGTCCAAAGTAAGTTAGATTATGGATGTCATGCCTATTCCTGCGCAAGCCGGACCCTATCCGTTCCCTGGGTGTACGCATCAGCACTGGCGCATTCCGGTCATCTCTTATTGTCAGTATGTATGCGGAAAGTGGCCATTTCCCGCTGGATGTCCACAGCACCTTAGAGGGCTTAAAATACCTCTTTCGCGTTCGGCAGTTTCCTTCCAACCCGGTCTATCAATCTCTCTCCGACCCTTCTACTTCGGCCTGCTTTGACCGTCGTCCGCATTTGGTACGACCGTACGGTCTACGGATGGCCCCCGTTCGCATTTGATACGACGTACAGTCTACGGATGGCCCCCGTCTTGTCTTCTATGTGGGTGGAAGGACGAGTATTTGCCTTCTCCTACCTTCTCCCCATCCGTATCTGCTCTTTCCTCTCTACTGCACCAAAGTCAAATTTCCACCCCTTTGCTCTCCGTCAGTTGTTTTTATCCCATTTCTCTACCCATTTTGACTCTGTCCCTGTTTTCACTGACGGCTCTCGCTCGCGGTTTGGAGTGGGTTGTGCGGCAGCTTTCCCGTCAGTGGTTCAATCGCTATCCCTTCCCCCAGCGACTTCCATTTTACGGCAGAACTCTCTGCTATTCTCTTGGCTCTTCGATTCCTTTCCCAGTTCTTACCTACGTCTTTTGTCATCTGTTCGGACTTCCGCAGCGCTCTTGAAGCCCTATCCTTACTCGTCTCCCCGCTTCCGTTGGTGAGACAGATCCAGGACTGGCTTGTCTTTCTGGCATTACGTCGTAAGCTGGTCGCCTTTTGTTGGGCAGCTTCCCACGTCGGTATTTCAGGCAACGAGTGTGCGGCGAGGAGGGTGTCCTCCCTGCCGTTTGATCCTAACACACACCTCCCGGCGTCGGACTTCACGAGGTTTTTCCGAGATGCACTCTTTCGGCGGTGGCAGCGCCAGTGGGAGGATGTGTCCGGTAACTTCCTAAGAGCGTTGAAGCCTACAATTCGTCAGTGGCCTTCCTCCTGTCAACGTGATCGACGCTTTGAAACCGCCCTGGTGCGGCTTCGCATTGGTCACACTCGTCTTACACATGATCATCTTATGACGGGGGATCTTGCCCCCCTTTGCCCTTGCGGAATTAATTCCTCTCTGTCTCACATTGCCTCTTGGTTTGCCCTGCCTTTGCCACTGCCCGCTTCCAGCTCCTCCCTTTCTGCCCTTCAGACTCCTCTTACTCTTTCTCTTTTGTTGGAACTTGGGTTACCTATACCGAAGGACACACTTTGCTCCTTTCTCCGCCAGACTGGCCTTTTATTCTGTATTTAAGATGACGAGTATAATTTCTTCCTCTCTCTGCGATTCCTACTGCTTGCTCTCTCTTCTCACGGTCTTTCTTCCGCTGCCCCCTCTTCACTTTCTCTCCCTCTATCTCCTCGCGCGCTCTCCTTATCCTAGTATCGGCGCGATATGACCTCGGCAGTCGAAGCGCCGGTGAAGCACTGCTATTCAATTATTATTATTATTTTTTATTAATAATAATATTATTAATCTATTAGTTTAATTTATAACATTACTTACATATCAATAAGTATTTTAATATAACCTATCATGGCATGATTGAGATTTCAAATATGGCTTACTTCTCGGTACCCGATTGCTGCTCTTGAACTAGTAAAAATGCAGAAGAGTTGAAAATAGTATCAGATATGACTTAGGCAGGGAGTCACCCATACATTGATTCAGAGTACGAGCAGCATCATTGACTAGTAGTCTAGTACAGAGAGGGTCGGTGTACTGACAAGGTTTCCGTACATGGTTCGTCACCAGTGAAAGCGACAACGCTCATTGCTATCAAAATCAGCGTTTGGTGTAGTTGATAATCATCGTCGTGTCTGTGTCGTTAGTTTGCATTACACACACACCTGACTTTGTAGGTCCCGGTGCATCACACACACACACACGACTTAAGGTTTTTAATGTTTTTATTATTGTATCTTCAGGTTTCAGAAGGAATGACGGTCGAGGAGGAAATAGATACGGGTCGGGGGGTGGACGATTCGGGGATAGGGGAGGTTTTGATGATAGAGGCTTCGGAGGAAACAGGGGTAGCAGCAGAGGGTCCGGATGGGGCGGTGGCGGAGTAATCGGAGCCGGACCCGGACCCGGACCCGGACCCGTACCCGTACCCAGAGCTGGAGCTGGAGCTGGAGCTGGAGCCGGACCCGGACCCGGAGCTGGAGCCGGAGCTGGAGCCGGAGCTGGAGCTGGAGCTGGAGCCGGAGCTGGAGCAAATACACTTGGTGGGGGAGCGGGAGGGTACATGAGAAGAGACAGGAGAGACAGCGACCGCTCTCGAAATCCGGAAGATTTCAGAGAACCTGATGAAGGTGAGGTGGACGATTTTTAAAGAAATTAAAAAAAATCTTTTTATGGGTTAAATTATTTATGAGGCAGGTAAAGTGCAATGTAGTTCTTCCCTCAAAACAGACGACACTGACTCGTGAACACTATAAATTGGGTCTTGTTTATTTTGGGCCACTCTATATAGGCCTATTGTTAGGAAGCGGTTGTTTTCAGCTGTACTTTTGGGAGTGGTGTTCACGCCGGTCATTGGTCGTAAAGGTCGCCTCTATTTAATTTTCCTCATACTGTTTTTCCTTGTAATAGGGGACCTTTCCAAACGTCACAAATTGAATTTGCTTCCGAGGTCTGCAACGAACCCAGTCAATCAGATTGCAGAAACCTCACAGACGAATAGTATCTTCGGCGGGGCTCGTCCTAGAGAGGAGAATTTGAAAAAGGAAGGATAATAAAATTACCATTATAGTTTCTTGTAAGGTTTTAGTATGATTTGTCTTGGTACAAAAAATTAACTTGTTAATAAAAGTAAACGATACTTTACTATGCATGAATGTACTAATTTTAGTTTGATTCTTTTTTTATTTTTTTATATTTTTTTTATTAAAAACAAAAGTACATCTGTAGACCACCAAGTCTCTATAGATGATGTGTACACGCTAATCCCGCATAATAGAAACGTTGCTACTTAACCATCTCATTGCTAGGCGTAACAATTTAGTTCCCTGTTATGATTTTCAATCATTAAACTCATTAACTAGCTTTTGAAAGCCTCATCTCACCGTTTTAATCGTTGATCATTCATCAATTACTATGCCATCAATTATTTTTAACGCGCACGCGCGCGCGCGCACACACACACACACACACACACACACACACACACACACACACACACACACACACACACACACATATATACATATATATAGGGTGTCCCATAAGTCCGGCATCATAGGAAAAATAATAATAAAAAAGGCAAAACAAAAGCTTTTATTTACAGAACGTGCTCAATATGTATTGTTCCATAGCCCATTCACAAAATTCCATCCGCCGGTCGGGATTATCTTCGCTTAATTTCTGTAGGATCTGAAGTTTATATGGATGCCATTTGTGAGCCTGATGGATGCTACTTTTCGACACACCTGTCTCGGCGGACAATCGCCGAAGAGACTTATTGGGACTGTTAAAATGAGCCAGGATAGCAGTCGCTGTATCATCGTCAGTGGACCTCCTTGAAGGTCCACTGCGTGGTTTATCTTCTATGTATCCTGTTTCCTTAAACTTTGCAACAAGTCTGCTAACACAACTCTGTGTTATTGGCTTGCGGTCTGGATGCAGTCTGTTAAATTCAGCAGCGGCCTCTCTCTGACTCCGATTTCCTATGAGTAGAATTACCTGGATTCATTCTTCCTTGCTCACAGACATTATGGCCTGTAGAAAGAGAAAAATATGAATTATGGTTTGTAGAAATAGAAAAATATGAATTTCTCCTATGATGCCGACTTATGGGACACCCTGTATATATATATTCCAGAAGCATATCTAAACTGAAATATTAAAATATTGTATTATATATCCATTCCAGTGTACAGACTAATTTTGAGTTAGAGAGAGAGACATACAGAGGGACAGAGAACACGATTATTATTATTGAATATATTTAGTATTAAGTTATATATTATTTTCATTCATTAATTAATTGATTAATTAATTATGTTTCTATCCTCAGAGTTTCTAAGAGACTTCAACTTCCTAAGGGAAGGGAATTATGGGCAATATATTTTTGCATGAAATTATTTGGGTGGATTTTCTCCACTCCCATCCTGAGACAAATGTGTGGTTTGTTGTGTTAAAAAAAAGAAAGTGCCACGAGCAACAGCTGTTAGTGAATTATATAAGTAATCTTGAGGCAGATGTTTGAACTTTTCAAAAGTTATTTTCCTAAATATGAGAATTTCTACGTTTTTAGTAAAATAAAGGAGAGCCGAACCAGCTTTTTTGCTTTCACTATACTGATTAAAAGTTAAAAAAAAAATAGTCCTTAAACTTTGCCTGTGGGGTCTCTACCTGTGAATAAGCTAGCATCTTCAATGTCTCGCGTTGTCGACTCGGAAGATGCTTTAGATTCACAAAGGATCTTGAGTGAGGAAAAATGAACTGAAGTATTTCTCCTTCTCCAGATAAAACTTTGTTTAGAAGGGACAAATTGAGCATAATTACTATATTTTAACCGAAAAGTAAATTCAGTGCAGCATTTTCAATATGCTTTCTAATGCCTTCGTGAAAGACGAAATATATTAATTTTTATTTTTATTATATGGATTTTTTTTTTTACTTGTACTTGTAGTAATTACGACAGTTTGACTTAAAGAATTAAAAAATGAGGGTTAATATTAATTACTGTATTTGTATTTAAGTTTAAAATACGGATTAATTATAAATATCACAAATAAGCATTTTTTGGCCATTCCTTTTTCGTTGTGTGCCGCCCCTCCCCTCCTACCCCCCCTCTTTTAACACGTTAACTCGTTCAAACTTCAAAGTAAAAATAAAAATAAAACGACAAAAATAAAAAATTTGCACGAAATATTTTGTTTTCTTTTGATGAATTTTGTTGTTCAATTTTGCAAGGGCGCTAAAGGAAACAGCCAGTGTAGTTCTATGATAGTTTGTACATTTATTTTTCCTCTATGTCTGCTGTCCTTTAATCATTGGTAACTAACTACGATTTCCAGTTCATACAATGTTCGTTCATTAACTTCAGCTTACGCCGATGGAGTTTTAATTTAATAAGAATCACCTTTTCGGAATTACTTCTTATGCAGATATCATTTAGTCATATTACTTTGTATAGACTGGTTGTCTTTGTTAAAGATGGTAAATCTTACCACTTGTGATGCTGTTTCTTACGTTACGGATCACATTAAGAATTTACATTTTTAATAAATATAAAAAGTTTTTTGAACACTTTTTTTTTTATTCCTTTATATATATACAGTAAGTAACGTGAGAAAAATAATTTTACAGCTCAAAATTCGTGCAACGTTAACGACTTTAGTAAGGTTTGTGTCAAGTTTTTACTCTTGAATTGTCCAGTAAAGTGAAAAAGAGGTCGGATGCTAAAATCTTCGTGACGTGGGCTATTGATGAATCCAATTAGGGGCATTTTATCCTTTTTGAGCCGTTATCCTCGAAGTTATTTTCAAATGGATTAACTAATGTTGATATATGAATATCAGTTGAAAGTTTAAAGGAAAAGAACGATGAAATAGTCATTATTTAATACAATATATTTTACATAAAAAAAAAAAAACCTTTTTTTAAGATTAAAATAATTTTATTCTTTAACAAATAAATTCTTAAATAAAAATCGTTCCAAGCGTTAAAATTTTAAGCTCGGAACGAGCTTCATATTTCGTTATTGGTTCAGTTTTCGGAAGAATACAAATTCTTACTTTAGTTATAAATCTCACATAAAGTGTTTTCATTTAGATAGATGAGGTCCACAAAGTTTAACTTCAATCTGCGTTTTATAAGAAGATATTTTTCTAGTTGAATTAATATATATATACAGTTTGTCCCACAAAAAAGTACACCCAACTTTAGATTGTACTAACTCCTCCAAAAATTGAGATATTTTGGATCTGTTTGTTCGATTTAATATAGCAAATTATTCTTTGTTAACGTTCAAATTTATTCATGTTTAAGCGAATTAGTGTTTTAAGCATCTGCTTTTAACTGAAGGGTACAACAAAATGGATTGCGCAAAATTGGTCAATGAAAAAATAATGTGTGTGCTATCGATGTAATGAAAAGACAAATACATAATAATAGATACTTTAACATAATTTTAATAAGATACAAAGCAGATTTTTCTTTATTCCTTTATTACAAAAGTTATGCTTAGTTTCGTTTTCTTTCAACATGACCGCCATTCCTATCGATACAAATCTGGAGTCGAGCTCTCATCTTCCCCATCACTCTTTGATAAGATCTGGATTGTCTTTTAACAAGTTGATTTCAGCTGTGATGCGAGTCCTCAAATCATCTAAATTGATAGGTTGTGATGCAAATACTCTATTTTTCAATGACCCCATAAAAAGTAATCACACGGATCAAGTCAGGGCTTCTGGGAGGCCATTCAATGTCATGGCCTGTAGCAATTACTCTTTGGTGGAAGACTTTCTGCAAGCGTTCCTTCACAATAACTCTCCTGTGAGCAGGAGCTCCGTCTTGCACCCACCAAATACGATTAAATCGGTTTCCATAAGGCTCGACTCCAGATTTGTATCGATAGGAATGGCGGTCATGTTGAAATAAAACGAAACTAAGCATAACTTTTGTAATAAGGAATAAAGAAAAATCTGCTTTGTATCTTATTAAAATTGTTAAAGTATCTATTATTATGTATTTGTCTTTTCATTACATCGATAGCACACACTATTTTTTCATTGACCAATTTTGCGCAATCCATTTTTTTGTACCCTTCAGTTAAATGCAGATGCTTAAACACTAATTCGTTTAAACGTGAATAAATTTGAACGTTAACAAAGAATAATTTGCGATATGAAATCAAACAAACAGATCCAAAATATCTCAATTTTTGGAGGAGTTAGTACAATCTAAAGTTGGGTGTACTTTTTTGTGGGACATACTGTATAATATGGCATAATACTGGCAGAGGAAAGTGCCTCAATTAGTACCATTTGACCCTTTTTTCTCAAATTAAAAACGAAAGTACCCTATGGAGACGATGCATTTAAGTAATTATTTGTAAAATTTCTTTGATTACACTAATGGAAAACACTTTTTTAAAATTAATGTTGTATTTTTATTAGGAACATTAACGAAAAAAATAACTTAAATGTTGTGATTATATGTACAGCATATTTTGAAATAAGTTCACTGCATAAATCCTAAAACCAAACTGAAGAAATACATTGTGTGTGTATATTTATTTATTTATTTATTTTATTTATTTCAAAGAAATAGCAACGGAATAACATCTGAAAGTGTTTGTAACTCTACAGAAGTCTCCGCCTACGAAGGTGTGGCCCGTACATTTCCACTAATGTATACTGTATTAGGGTGAAGTTGGATTAGAATCCTTAATTTCCCCTACTAATTATGAATTGTCCAATCAGCGACTCTGTTTCATTTCTTCCAAAGGCTGACCAATCGGAGGAAGGAAAATATTTTTACCCTTAAATCTAATACTATTTTGTTGGAATACAAGTACGAGTACGAATGATGACACATTTTCTAACTGAAATGAATCTCTGAAAAAAATTCCCATTTGAAATTAAAAGACCATTTTGATATTTTGTATTGGAAGAAGAATGATTACTGAAAATCGAAGGACCATTTGTATTCATTAAAATGTTAGTTCTGCCCACAGTGTGGCGGACTTCTGCAGAAATATACTTTATCCGCCGAAGATGACTAAAGCTAGAGTCGGTTTATCTGCCAAGAGTGCTCTGCCAGAGAGCATATGAAGATTCTCTCAGAATTAAAACACTAAAAATTATTTTTACTTACAGTGAATGATTCTAACATAAAGAAACAAAAGATTATCGCTTTTCATTCAATTTCTTTTAATTTTTTCATCTCTATGAAAAATAACAACTAAACATCATATTAGTAATATTTTTCTCTATGATAATTATAATACTAGTTAGCTATTTCTCTGAATTTAAAACACTCAAACTTCAACTCGCTCAAATTTCAACTTATTACGAAAAATATCACAATGAACCTACCTTTTATTATTAAATAAATTTTATTTATTTATTTATTTATTTATTTATTTGCCTTAATAAATTCGTTATTATAGGAGCTATCTTAAAACCGTTTGCGGCAATTAATAACGCAACTCAAGAAATTTTTTTTCTTTATTTCTCAGAACATCTACTAGGGGCACAATGGTGACAGTGAAGGAGAAAGCAATTTTTCTTCCATGAGAACACTGTGAAGGCTACAAATTACCTAGATATGCTTGAATGGTATGCTGCACCTCAGCTTGAGGATATGCAGCCCCGTGTGTTCTTTCAGCAAGATTGAGCTCCGCCACACGGGATTAGAAGTGCGGAGGAGGTTCCTCAATGAAAAGTTTCCTTCTCGTTGGATCGGGCGAGATGGCCCTATTCCACGGCCTCCTCGTTCCCCGGATATCACGCCTCTGGGTTTCTTTTTATGGGGCTACACAAAGGACAGAGTGTATGCAAAGACGGTTAATAACCACAGAATTAAGACACCGGATTGAAGAGACATTAGCTTCCATCACGCAAGACATGCTTCTTAATGTTTGGAACGAAATCATCTATCGCCTTGATGTTCTGCGTGCTACCAATGGGGCTCACGTGGAGGTTTACTGAATTAAAACAAAAGTTTCTCGAGTTGTGTTATTAATTACCACAAACCGTTTTAAGATAGCTCCTATAATGAATTTATTAAGGCTTATAATGTGGTGAATAATTTATGGACACCCTGTTGTGTGTGTATATATATATATATATATATATATATATATATATATATATATAAAATATATATATATAAAATAATATACATATACAGGGCGTCCCAAAAAAATGTATTACACACTTTAAATAATTATAAAGGCAGTGTTTATTAAAATACATTTCATTTTCAAAATGTAATAGAATCTACAGACATTATTTAATTGTTTTGTCAACGCCTGTTTTCAAACTGACGTCCGTTCTGGTCCAGGCACTGCAGATAACGCGAAGCAATGGAATCGCAAACATCACGAAACATTTCGTTTGGTATTTGTGTGCATTCTCGTTCAATGGCTGCTCTCAATTCAGCGACTGTTGCAGGTTTTATAGCGTAGACTTTGTCTTTTAAGTATCCCCATAAAAAAAAGTCTAGTGGTGTGAGGTCTGGTGAACGCGGAGGGTATTCTACGAAACCCCTTCGTCCAATCCACATCCACAAAGTACCACTCGCAATACTCCACTCTTCGGTCCGGATCATCTTCATTAATAGCATGGACTAATCTTGGAATGTAACTTTTCCATTGACAGCGCTTCAAAATGCGTTGGACAGACGATTCTGAAATTCCTACCTCACGACTCGCTTGCCGCACAGATTTTCTTTGACTTTGGTGATACGTTTCCAGTACTCTTTCTTGCATTGTGGGGCTTGTCGATGTCCGTGGTCTTCCGGAACGCTTCTTGTGGACATTCTGAACAGTTCTATCGGCTTCAAACTTATCTCTAATTCGAGTGATGGTAAGTCGCGTTGGTGGATCTGTTTGAAACTCCCTCCTAAACTGTCTTTGCACTTCAACTGCGTTTTCACACTTCCAGTAGCATTTTAGAATGAATTTCCTTTGTTCAAAGGAAAATTATTGAGCCGGTCATGAAAAACAACGCTTACTTCGCTAATTTTTTATTTCTTAGATACATAGTGTGAGGTGGTTCAATCAATCATAGTAACACCCTAGTAAAATATTTTTGAATTCTGAGGACTGGTTTCAGTTTTTTCAGAAAATTCGTAAAATTCGAGATAATTTGCGATTTACTTCGAGATTTTTTTATTATTACAAAAGTTCGCTTATAAAAGTTATTTATTTTTTAATGAAAAAAAAATTTTAAAAATACAAAAATGCGTGAAAAAAAATTTAATACATAAATTTTTAGCTATTATTGGTAGAAATTTAGAAATTAAGAGAAATTCAATAAAATTTTTGACCTAAAACTAATGTTTTTTTTTATTCCTTCCATTGACCTTTCCACTCAAAAGTAGGCAGTTCTTTTCTAGACTCTAAAGTATTTAAAATAAATTTATGCCGATTAATATAACCAATTCTTTCCTTGCTAGATTTAGTTACTAAGTTCACACCCCGTTCAACGCTTTGACTGTGACATTGAAAATTTAGTATTTCTAGAGGTTTAGTTCTAATCTGAAGCAATTGCTCATTGGTAAAATTACTTAGCAAAGGTGGAGGAGTGATTATCTGCTCATTCCAATTAATCAAATCAATATAATCATTTGCTAGAAAATTTATAGATCTTGGTAGCTCAAAATTTCTGGCTCCTGAAAACCCAGTTCTGGAAAGAATTATCTTTTGAATTGCTAGCTCTCTAATATGTAATCGTTGGTCAGAAACCATTGACAGGAGTATATTTTCAGGATTAGCGAAGTAAGCGTTGTTTTTCATGACCGGCTCAATAATTTTCTTGAATTTTACATCTAAATTTCAAAGAATTGTCATAAACCAAAAATTTCGCGCACCCTCAGTGGCTTTTGGGTGTGATTTTATTTGAAACCACGCAGGGGCATAAAAATTGATGACAAATATGACAAGATCTTTTAGGTTAGTATCATGATTTGATGTAGAAATGTATAGGCGGAGAACCCTATTAGCCAAAGTCAGCCACCTGGCGTGATTTAGTCGTCCTGGATTGTGGCTTCTTTTTCTAGTAGCCATAATTTAATTTAATAAGATTTTAACTATATTTTATTTATTACTGATATTTAAAAATTAAATAACGTATTTTAATACAAACTTTTAACATTCTAGGTACCTAAATAGGAATCTGGAAAGAAAAAAACAAAAATAATGTAATATTAGGTCTTATATCCGGTGCTATGAGTCGGCACCGGATTTAAGACCCTACCCCTTACCCCCCGATCTCAAAAAAAAGTTGGTGAATGGTCTATTCTGATGTAATTCGTGCCGGAGAACCCGATTTTGGCCATCCGAAAGCAAAAAAATTAATATTTAGGGTCGATTTTTACGATTTTTGTCCTATTTCCCATACAAATTCATATGGAAAAAAGTGAGTATCGGTAGGGGGTCGGGAGTAGCGAAGGTCTCACAGCCTTGATTTTTGGTGTGGATACTACTATTACAAAATGATCAACCTCACAATATGTACCTAAGCAAAATCTTGACCTTGACCCCTTTTCGACCCGGCCTAATATATATATATATATATATATGATGAATAAAACCACGAAGGAAAGGAAACACAGAATGGTGCTCAAGCGCTTTCGTCTAATGACATCCTGAGGAACACTGAAGTACATAAAGAATTACAGCCTATATATAGATTACAAAAAAAAAAAATATATATATATATATATACAATAAACGGAGAAACAAAATTAAAGGATTGTGGTAGGGGCACACAACTTTACAAGGAAAAACTATCGATTTTTAGAACAAGATTAAATGAATTGTTTCCAACCAATGTTAAAAAAAAATATATATACAAATTTATACTGGAAATCTGCCCGGGTTTTAGCACTCTACCCTTTTTGTATATAAAATTGAAAAATAAAAGTTATTAGGGTGGCATACAAGTTTACCAAAGATTTAGCGTTCTACCCTTCTTATCTAAATCTGTTTTGAAGGAATTCAAAACAACAGGATCGAGTTGAAAAAGACCTTTGCTTATGTTGAAGTTATTTGAAAGTTGGATAATGGCAGACTCAAGAATATTTCTATTAACAATGTTGCTAGAGTGAAATAAAACTGAAGCATTATTCCAATCAATACAGTGGGATAACTCTGACAAATGGACAAAAAGGGCACTGGACAACTGTCCTGTTCTAACGGAATATTGATGCTGTTTTATACGTGTGTGCAAATCCTTTCCCGTCTGACCTATGTAAAAGGAATCACATTGTTTACAACCAATTTTATAGATAATGCCTGAATTATTGGTATGGCTATTTTTTACTATGATATTTTTCACAATATTGTTATATGAAAATACTACATTAATATCCAAAAGTTTAAGTACATTAGCAATGCCTAAAAAGCCCGGGAAAAATGGAAGTACTAAAATATTTTTTGACAAAGTACGAGTGTTATTATTGACACGATAGAAAGTTCGTTTTGCCTTGTTGAGACAAGATTCCATAAACGCAGATGGATAACACAGATCACTTCCAATACCGTTGATTTTTTCTAATTCGGCATCGATGTATTCCGGACTGGCGATCCTAAGGGCGTGGAGAAACATTGAAGAAAAAATGGCCTTCTTAGTGGGGGTGTCATGTGCCGAGTAAAAGTGTACGTAGGAGAAATTGTTTGTTTTTTTCCGATAGATACTAAACTTAAAACCTGGGCTTTCCCTATGTACACGCTAATGTACTTAAACTTTTGGATATTAATGTAGTATTTTCATATAACAATATTGTGAAAAATATCATAGTAAAAAATAGCCCAACCAATAATTCAGGCATTATCTATAAAATTGGTTGTAAACAATGTGATTCCTTTTACATAGGTCAGACGGGAAAGGATTTGCACACGTATAAAACAGCATCAATATTCCGTTAGAACAGGACAGTTGTTCAGTGCCCTTTTTGTCCATTTGTCAGAGTTATCCCACTGTATTGATTGGAATAATGCTTCAGTTTTATTTCACTCTAGCAACATTGTTAATAGAAATATTCTTGAGTCTGCCATTATCCAACTTTCAAATAACTTCAACATAAGCAAAGGTCTTTTTCAACTCGATCCTGTTGTTTTGAATTCCTTCTAAACAGATTTAGATAAGAAGGGTAGAACGCTAAATCTTTGGTAAACTTGTATGCCACCCTAATAACTTTTATTTTTCAATTGTTATATACAAAAAGGGTAGAGTGCTAAAACCCGGGCAGATCACGTGTTACTTTCGTGAAATAATTTTCACACATATATATATATATATATATACAGGGTGGCCCCAAAAAAATGGCACCAATTTTGAGAAGTGATATCTCAATAACCATTGCAGCTAGGGACTTAAAAAAAAACCAAATGAAAGATAATTCTTTTCTCTTTAAATACTTATCCTATGGCTTGATGGTTATAAGCAGTGGTGGGCACCGTTAACCAAAAAGTTAACTTCGTTAACCGCTAATCCGTTAACCAAAAAGTTAACTTCGTTAACCGTTAATCCGCTAATTCGTTAAACATGTAACGGAAGTTACCGATAAACCGTTAACGTTAACTTTTATTATAAAAAAAATGAAAAAAATATATATATATAATTTAATTTTCCCTCTTCTTCTCGTTCTCCATTTTGTCCATGAGATGCATGTTGCCCTTCATGAAAATTAGCATATCAAAGTTTTCATCAGACAGGGATGATCTCTTGGCCCTCAGGATGTCCTTGCCCATAGAGAACAAAGTGACATGAGAATTAAAATCTTACCTGATCAGTTTTATGGTTCTTGAAATGTATCAAGGAGACTACTAATAAGGTACTCACAGACATATTATAAATATACATGACTTACTTGACAACGATTATTTTTAAATATTCACTGCACAAACATGCGCAAGAGACAGACTGCAAATGAAACGAATGTAGTTATTTGTTGTAATTGTTACATATATATTATTGAAAGTGCCTTAAAATGCTCGTGATATTTCTTGAAAGAAGTTGAAACATTCAACTCAAATGGCAAATCTTTCCGCCTGATTTTACAGTCGACCATGTTTTGCTCAAACCAATGCCATAAATAACTACCATATTTGGTAAGACACAAATTGTGGCGACGGAAACAAATATATCGCCTGATTTTGCACTGCGGAAATGGAAATTCGTTCATCACTATTAACAGTGGCGGATTAATTGCGCACCTGCTCAGCACTGAAAATAATAGAAACTTTTAAACGTTTATTTATGAATTTTTTGGGTTAACGGACTTGAGTTAACGGAAGTTAAATGTAACGGAAGTTAATTAGTCCGATAATGATTTTCAAAGTTAACTTAAAAGTTAAATCGTTAACGAAAAAGTTAACTTCGTTAATTAACGATTAACGGATTAACGGTTTGTGCCCAGCTTTGGTTATAAGCCCATATAATGCCCAAAATTGGCTTCCAAAAAAATATACAAAAAAGTTGCGCATTTATATTTATTCCTTGATCCTAATTTTAAATGAAATTTTTCTATTCCAGACCCCTCAAGATGGGATTGAGAGAATCTGAGAAGAACATTATACAAGCACTATGTGAAGAAAAAGGATATTCATTAAACAGAATCCTTTACGAATTTCCAAATAGAAATTGGAAAAAAAGAACTGTGGCACATTTTTTACAAAAACTTAAAGAAACCGGCAGCAGTCAACGGCGTCCGGGAAGTGGTCGACCAAAAAGTATTAGAACGCCAGAAAACATTGAAAAAGTAAATGAAATGGTTTTAAGTCAAGAGGAACAACCGGGAACAAGTAAAAGTGAACGTGAAGTTGCGAAAGAAACCGGGATTTCACGTTCATCAGTACAGCGAATAATTCGAAAAGATCTTGGGTTGAAAACATTTAAGAGGGTGAAGGTTACTTACTGCTTTATCGGAGCCTGTGAAAGAAAGACGTTTTCATCGATGTAAAAATCTATTGCGAAGATTTCGGTCAAATGAGTCTGTGAAAAAAATTTGGTTTTCTGATGAGAAACGATTTACGGTCGAAACACCACGAAATACCCAAAATGATCGGGTTCGTGCAGCAGTGGCGACAAAAACTCATGTTGACCCAAAACGACTTTTGCGTGAAAAAAAACACTTTTCAGATTCGATAATGGTTTCCCTTGCAGCGTCATCTGAGAACAAAACATCCATCATTTTTATTCAGCGAGGCGTTAAAATTAACTCAATTTACTACTGTAATGACATTTTGTCTCCAATGTTGTCAGAGATCAAGGAGACGAGCACTGATTTTGTGTTCATGCAAGATGGAGCCCCATCTCATACAGCCAAGGAAACAATAACATTTCTCAATAATAATTGTCCTGGTTTTATCGAACCAAATAATTGGCCACCATGCAGCCCAGATCTAAACCCCATTGACTACTTTGTGTGGTCTGCCTTAGAGAGAGAAGTCTACTATGGAAAAACTATACGCGCTCACAACATGGTATCATATGTGGTACATTTATTTCATAATTAAATATAAATTATTAATTAATTGAATTAAATATCTATACAAAATTGCCTCGGGATTGGCGACATAGCCTATTGGGAATGAAATAATTGAATTGCCATACGTACAAGGAACCTGTATGTATGAATCAGCCCCACATAGCAACAAGAAAACCCAATTTATTATTTAGTCTACCAAAAGGTAGTAGACACAACAAAATCTTGCTAGTTCGGCAAATAATACACCAGAACCAAGGAACGGCTCTCAGGGCTGTTTATGTTACAGCGAAGCTTTAAACTGGGAGGATGTCTTTGTCCCCCCTCTAGTTCTGAGTGAATTCCTTATAATTTAAAACCTAATGACTAAAAAAGGATAGGCCTATTCCTTCAGGGGTTTATATAGTGACTGCCTATATTAATTACCTTAAGTAAATTCGCCGCGTAACTCCATCGTGGCGGCCCTACACCGAAAATGATCGTAACGCCCTACATCGAAACAAACAAAGACCCAACAAAAATAAGGTGAGGCAAATTATTTTCATTCTAGTATACTGTACGTCGCGCAAATCCCGACGCTAGAATTACCGTAATCACTTAAATATAAAAAGGTCCTTTAAACACCTACATATTCATAACTCTCTAACGAAAAAGCATAGGGCTTTTGTCGGTAACCCTCCACTGAAATCTGCTGGAAATTTTCAGCGGATGAGGGCACAGGCAATCAACCCATAGCCCTATATAGTTTTTTCATAAGGTGGCCCTGTGAAGGGGAACTAACCCCTCTACAATTTACACTGACACGCAGTGGCTAGGCTTAACTCAGTAGGCCTAACCCTAATTTCAACCGTAACCCCACTATAGTTTTTTCATATAGTGGCCTAAAACTGGGAACCGATTCCTTTACCTTTACACTAATCGAAAACAAAGGCTTGTTCATTCAACAGGCATAACTTATTTTAGGTCCTAAAAATAATAGGCCCACAACATTAAACCTATTTAATAGGTCCTACTCTTCAAACTAAAAACAAAGCCTTGTTAATTTAACAGGCTTAACTCATTTGAGGTCCTATAAAATAATAGGCCCAAATATAAGCCTACTTGGTAGGCCCAACAAATAGGCCTATTTAGTAGGCCCACCTAACTTTACCTTACATAATAGGCCTACCTCTTAAAGTAGGCCTTACTCTTTACACTCAAGGCCTATCGTAACTAAAAACACTAAATTTATAATTGAACCTGTGGTGTAGGTTATAAAATTTATTTCAGCAATTTAACTTACTCATTAACATCACAAAATTCGACTCAGACCTGTAACATCACAAAATTCGACTCAGATCTGTAACATCACAAAGACCTAAAGCAATTGCACAAATTCAAACCTACACCCACCTAACACCTATTCCAATTCCTATTTGACATAGGCCCAACCTATTCCAAGTCCTATTTGACATATAGGCATTTCAAGTCCTATTTGACATATAGGCCCAACCTATTTCAAGTCCTATTTGACATATAGGCCCAACCTATTCTAAGTCCTATTTGACATATAGGCCCAACCTATTACCTATTCGAAGTCCTATTTGACATATAGGCCCAACCTATTACCTATTCGAAGTCCTATTTGACATATAGGCCCAACCTATTCTAAGTCCTATTTGACATATAGGCCCAACCTATTACCTATTCGAAGTCCTATTTGACATATAGGCCCAACCTATTCCAAGTCCTATTTGACCAATATAGGCCCAACCTATTCCAATTCCTATTTGACCAATATAGGCCCAACCTATTCCAAGTCCTATTTGACCAATATAGGCCCAACCTATTCCAAATCCTATTTGACATATAGGCACACCAAGTCCTATTTGACATATAGGCCCAACCTATTACCTATTCCAAGTCCTATTTAACCTATTCCAAGTCCTATTTGACATATAGGCCCAACCCACCAAGTCCTATTTGACCAATATAGGCCCAACCTATTCCAATTCCTATTTGACATATAGGCATAAAACAGACAAGGCTTGATATAAGGGTCTCAAATGCAACGTTTGAGGATCTTTACTCAGCCAAATTGATTAACCTAACCCAAAACCAAAAAATAAAACCCTATAACAAAACAAAATACACATTTACACACATACGTACGGTACAGTATATAAATATATACATACGACTTCAAACATCCAATTCTTCTTTTAAAAGAAGAATCACAACAGATTTCATCACCAAACACATACACACACACATACACACACACACGTACGGTACAGTATATAAATATATACATACGACTCCAAACATCCAATTCTTCTTTTAAAGGAAGAATCACAACAGATTTCATCAACAGACACATACATTCCTTGCAAACAGATTGGATTCCTTCAAAACCCCAAAACCTTCCAGACCTACCTGTAGGATACACAACATTTACTCATTCATAACTACGGGTATTGACTTCAATGGAATGGTGAATCCAAGTTTTGAAGACCAACTGGATTCGGAGGAATGACACACACACACACACACACACACACACACACACACACACACACACTACTCTTTCATGTGTCTCAAACACAAAAACCTGTCTAAACATAACCAAGGATCGGAGAGTAAAAGCTTTTATTGCTGCGCTCTGATTCTGTGCACATAATTTTGTGCCAAAAATTATATGGTTAGACAGTGACACGTACAAACAAACTACTCTACTCAAAGGGCTGATGGCCTACCCTTGGCCATAGCCCAACAAATTCATCAAAGGGCTGATGGCCTACCTTGGCCATAGCCCAACAAATTCATCAAAGGGCTGATGGCCTACCCTTGGCCATAGCCCAACAAATTCATCAAAGGGCTGATGGCCTACCTTGGCCATAGCCCAACAAATTCATCAAAGGGCTGATGGCCTACCTTGGCCATAGCCCAACAAATTCATCAAAGGGCTGATGGCCTACCCTTGGCCATAGCCCAACAAATTCATCAAAGGGCTGATGGCCTACCCTTGGCCATAGCCCAACAAATTCATCAAAGGGCCTTGGCCTACCTTGGCCATAGCCCAACAAATTCATCAAAGGGCTGATGGCCTACCTTGGCCATAGCCCAACAAATTCATCAAAGGGCTGATGGCCTACCTTGGCCATAGCCCAACAAATTCATCAAAGGGCTGATGGCCTACCTTGGCCATAGCCCAACAAATTCATCAAAGGGCTGATGGCCTACCTTGGCCATAGCCCAACAAATTCATCAAAGGGCTGATGGCCTACCCTTGGCCATAGCCCAACAAATCATCAAAGGGCTTGGCCTACCTTGGCCATAGCCCAACAAATTCATCAAAGGGCTGATGGCCTACCTTGGCCATAGCCCAACAAATTCATCAAAGGGCTGATGGCCTACCTTGGCCATAGCCCAACAAATTCATCAAAGGGCTGATGGCCTACCTTGGCCATAGCCCAACAAATCATCAAAGGGCTGATGGCCTACCTTGGCCATAGCCCAACAAATTCATCAAAGGGCTGATGGCCTACCTTGGCCATAGCCCAACAAATTCATCAAAGGGCTGATGGCCTACCTTGGCCATAGCCCAACAAATTCATCAAAGGGCTGATGGCCTACCTTGGCCATAGCCCAACAAATTCATCAAAGGGCTGATGGCCTACCCTTGGCCATAGCCCAACAAATTCATCAAAGGGCTTGGCCTACCTTGGCCATAGCCCAACAAATTCATCAAGGGCTGATGGCCTACCTTGGCCATAGCCCAACAATTCATCAAGGGCTGTGGCCTCCTTGGCCATAGCCCAAAACACAAGGGTCTTGTGGCCTCCCTTGGCCAGAGACCAAACAACAGGGTCTTGTGGCCTCCCTTGGCCAGAGACCAAACAACATTGGTCTTGTGGCCTCCCTTGGCCAGAGACCAAACAACATTGGTCTTGTGGCCTCCCTTGGCCAGAGACCAAACAACGGGTCTTGTGGCCTCCTTTGGCCAGAGACCAAACAAAAAGGGTCTTGTGGCCTCCCTTGGCCATAGGCCAAACAACACAAAAACAGTACAGGATTCAAAGCCCCAAGCCCTCCAGATCTACCTGTGGAGGAGTAAATTTACTCCACTAAAACTACGGGTATTGACTAGTCTGAAGTGGTAGGAGGTTTGAATACAGTACAAACTCTTTCTAATTCTCCTAAATTAAATGAACAAATAACAAAAGACAACAATGGGAACATTGAACCAAACAATTACACGAAAACACTTGGAATGCTTTGGTTTTTAAAACAGAATTCCGAACACGATGACACTCTTTGCACAAAGAGTTATAACTTAAATCCAAATGCCGATACAAAAAGACAAGTGCTTTCAGAATCATCCAAAATTTTCGACCCCATTGGATTATATTTACCAGCAACCATAAGATCCAAAACCCTTTTGCAAGACTTATGGAAAAAGAAAATTGATTGGGATGAACCACTTTCAGTGGAAGACCAACTTCATTGGAAAAAATTAGCCACAGACTTGAACAAAGTTCAAGACATCTACGTACCAAGATGTGCTGGCTACAGATTGAAATCTCAAACACTACACATTTTTACAGATGCCAGCACACAAGCTTATGGGTGTTGTGCCTATTTAACAAGTGAAAATGAAAGTAACTTGGTTTATTCAAAGGCAAAAGTGGCACCCTTAAACCAAAAGAAAACTGTACCACAACTTGAATTATTAGCTGTCTCATTGGGAGTTAAAACAGCAACTTTCTTTCACAAGTGTATAAAGAAGTTGACATAACAAACATTTACTTAAGGACAGACAGTCAAATTTGTCTAACATGGGTGACCAACACAGATACAACTTCTTGCAAAAACATATTTGTGAAAAACAGACTAACAGAAATCAAAACTGCAAACACAAACCTTGGTATCAAATTTAGGTACATAAAAACAAAAGAGAATCCTGCAGACTTTTTGACAAGAGGGCTCTCTTACAAGCTGTTGAAAACAAATAAAATCTGGTATGAAGGGCCCGAATGGCTAACATGTGAGGATCTTTGGCCAGCCAAAGTAGTTAACCTCACACTCAACTCTACAACAACTGAAAAGATCACTGAGGACAAACCTATATTTGACTATCACCTTTATTCAGACCTCAACAAACTCTTGAGAATTACAGTCTATTGCTGCAAGTTTGTCAATAGCTACCTTCTCAAACACTGTCCTCAGAAAGCCTTTTCTAACTTAACAGAAACTGCAACAAAATACTGGCTCAAACAGATACAAGCTTCAGAATTTGACAAGGAGTTGAAGTATCTTAGGTCCAGTAGCACATTAAACAAAGGTATTCCTTCACTTGTCATGGATCTAAATCTGTACCTGGATACAGAGGGTCTGATAAGGTGTAAAGGAAGGCTTAACAAGTCAACTTTGACTTACAACTCTAAGCACCCAATTCTTCTTCCAAGGAGAAATCACTTCACAAAACTCATCATCAGGGATACCCACAACAAAATACACCACATGGGAGTCCCACAAACCCTGACAGAGCTGAGAAAAACTTACTGGCTACCAAAGGGTAGAACTGAAACAAAGAAAATTTTAAACACATGCATTCCTTGTAAACGTATCCATTCACGACCCTTTAAGACCCCAAGCCCTCCAGACCTACCTGTGGAACGAGTAACATTTACTCGGCCATTTGAAACCACGGGTATTGACTACACTGGAGCGGTAAATGTGAGTTTTGGAGACAAAATGGATTCAAAGGAATACAAAGTGTACATTGTACTCTTCACCTGTGCTGCCACACGTGCCATATGTCTAGACATAGTAGAAGATCTGACAGCAGAAGCTTTTATTGCTGCTTTCAGACGATTTTGTGCACACAATTCTGTACCCAAAACTATATGGTCAGACAATGCCACATACTTCAAATCTGGTGAAAGAATTATTCATCAGATTTGTGACAGTGAAACAGTACAAACTCATTTAACCAAACACAACATAACCTGGAAGTACATTCCTGTTAATACACCATGGTATGGTTCAATTTGGGAAAGAAACATACAAACTGTAAAGAACTGCCTTAAAAAGACTATTGGGACAAAACATCTACAACTTTTTGAACTCATGACTATTCTGTCAGAAATTGAAAATGTTGTCAACAACAGACCATTAACTTATGTGGGAGATGGTATTAATGAGCCAGAACCTCTCACACCAAACCACCTAATTAAGGGAGAAACAGTAAACATGTTACCAGAATCTGAACATAACAGTACAGAGGATCCAGATTGGGAAATAGGACACAAAGAACTCAACACAAAATACCAACATTTGACACAAATCAAGACTCAATTTATAACAAAATGGAGAGAAGAATACTTAACAAGTCTTAGAGAAAGACATAAACAATTAACAAAACAAAGTTGGAATGATTCAGTCAAAATTGGGGACATTGTGTTGATACATGACAAGACACCAAGACAACATTGGTCAATGGGAAAAGTCTTGGAACTCAAAACTGGTGAAGACGAAGTTACCAGGGTTGTAAAACTGAAAACAGCAACTGGTGAAACCACCAGAGATATCACATTACTATATCCTTTGGAGTGTGGGGCTAAATTAGAACCATTACCCCAAAGGATGGATCAGGATACTATTGGGGAGGAATCTCTCAATGTGCCTGATGTAACTCAGACTAAACCAGACAGGCCTCAAAGAAAGACTGCTTTGAAAGCCAGAAAACTTTTACAAGAAAAAATTAAGACTGGTGACTTATAAAACTTACACAAACTGAGCAAAGTTAAAATGCTTAATAACTTTACTTTAATCCCATAAATTTCCTATACCTAAAGGGAGTCAAACTGATTGACATAACTTTAACTAAACTTGAGAAGTTGGCCTCTTGAACTTTATATTTGAATAGGTCTTGAGTAACCTCTCTCTTCCTAAATTTCTACTTCATTCTTTTGATCCATTTTACATGTTTTACACAGTTTGTCAAAAAATTTTGATCTATAACATACAAATTTTTCTCCGGCCCCCCCCAGTATATGGAAAAACTATACGCGCTCACAACATGGTATCATATGTGGTACATTTATTTCATAATTAAATATAAATTATTAATTAATTGAATTAAATATCTATACAAAATTGCCTCGGGATTGGCGACATAGCCTATTGGGAATGAAATAATTGAATTGCCATACGTACAAAGAACCTGTATGTATGAATCAGCCCACATAGCAACAAGAAAACCCAATTTATTATTTAGTCTACCAAAAGGTAGTAGACACAAACAAAATTTGCTAGTTCGGCAAATAATACACCAGAACCAAGGAACGGCTCTCAGGGCTGTTTATGTTACAGCGAAGCTTTAAACTGGGAGGATGTCTTTGTCCCCCCTCTAGTTCTGAGTGAATTCCTTATAATTAAAACCTAATGACTAAAAAGGATAGGCCTATTCCTTCAGGGGTTTATATAGTGACTGCCTATATTAATTACCTTAAGTAAATTCGCCGCGTAACTCATCGTGGCGGCCCTACACCGAAAATGATCGTAACGCCCTACATCGAACAAACAAAGACCCAGCAAAAATAAGGTGAGGCAATTATTTTCATTCTATAACTGTACGTCGCGCAAATCCCGACGCTAGAATTACCGTAATCACTTAAATATAAAAGGTCCTTTAAACACCTACATATTATAACTCTCTAACGAAAAAGCATAGGGCTTTTGTCGGTAACCCTCCACTGAATCTGCTGGAAATTTCCAACGGATGAGGGCACAGGCAATCAACCCATAGCCCTATATAGTTTTTTTCAAATCTACCATGGTCAGAAAATCCGTGATGTGAACCATCTTCGTGAACGAATTCAGGCTGCATGGGAAAATCTCTCACAAGTGACGATCTCAAAGGCAATTTCAAAATGGAGGGCGAGATTACAGGCTGTGGTTGACCATAATGGAGGGTAGATTGAGCCATTTATTGAAAATTAGGTTTAACTTAAAACCACAGAACTTCGTTTAAAGACCGTAAATTAGAAGATAATTAATTAGAAAAAAATAAAAGGAATAAATATAAATGCGCAACTTTTTTTTTAATATTTTTCTTATAAGCCAATTTTTGGCATTACATGGGTTTATAACCATCAAGCTATTGAATAAGTATTTAAAGAGAAAAGAATTATCTTTCATTTGGTTGTTTTTAAAATCCCTAACTGCAATGGTTATTGAGATATCACTTCTGAAAATTGGTGCCATTTTTTTTTTGGGCCACCCTGTATATATATTATTTATTTATTTTGAATCTATACTATAATAAGAGAGCTGTCCGTCTGTCCGTCCGTCCGTCCGTCCGTCCGTCCGTCCGTCACACTTTCAGAAATTACATATTACGCTATAAATGATCAGATTCAGAAATCTTGACACTATGTGAAGCTCAAAATTTTCACGGCTGCGTTCTTTTCTGTAGTTTAGCTTGTCTGTTTGTGAAATTTATCCCGGGCAGTAATGGGGGATGGGTGGGGTAATGGGGAGGGGTGGGGGTATATGGGGGAGGGGGTTAGCTCCCAAGTTGCATGAATGGGGGTGAGGAGGTTTTGGGAGATACCAGATTCAGAAATGTTGACAATGTGAAGCTCAAAATTTTCACGGCTGCGTTCTTTTCTGTAGTTTAGCCTGTCTAACCGTCAGCGAAGCGACGGGAACTACTAGTAATAATAATAATAAAAGATAGGTTCATTGTGATATATATATATATATATATATAACACACTTTTTTTATCAGTCATCGTCTTCAAATTTATAACTTCTCTTGATCAGAATTGTGTTGGATAGATTCGACTGAGGTGGACTGTTTGGCAGGGAAAATTGAGACGTATTCGATTTCTGGCTGGTTGTCGTCACCGTTGTAGTTGAAAATCCGGAAGAAACCCTGTTTGGAAGACACGAAACATTTTATTTGGAGAGTTGTGTGTTCTTGCGTAGCAACGGACAAGAAGTTCATGATAGTGTAGATGTTGTAGATATACTGTAATGATAGCAATGAGACATGAGAATCGAAAAACTGGCCCAGTGATTAGACCAAACGGATGCGGCCTATTATGTTAACTCGTGGATAACTATTAGCCAGCACCATTTGTTTGCATAACTTAAATTTTTAATTTTAATTTTTACTGAATGAATTAAAAAAAAAAATTGGTTAGAAATAAAGTATTTGTAACTTAAGTGATTCACAATTCTGATTTCTAAAAAATTTTTTTGAAATTTTTTATACAATAAAATTATTTGGGATCACCTGAAGATCAGGGTCCCCGGCCTTCTTTAGTTAGCCTTATAAGGCTAACTAACGAAATATCACGACCTAACCTATCCAATCGTTAGGTCAATTGTACGCTTTTGACGATTGGTTAGGTTAGGTCGTTATATTTTCGTTAGTTAGCCTTATAAAGCTAACTAAAGAAGGCTGCGGGCCCTGATCTTCAGGTGAATCATTATTTGTATGAAGATTAAAATTCCCCTTAATTTATATCTACTGATGTTATTTACTAAAATTTAAGTTATTTTTATGCAAAATTTAAGTGAAAGGTTCTCCCCCCCCCCCCCTCCCCCAAAAGTTTAAAACTTTAGAATCTGTTTTAGTTATTATAAAGATATAAGTTGCTATAAAATGCCTAAGTTACAGAAGTGAGTGCGTAAGCCAAAAAGTAAAGTTTGTTTCTAATATTTGTGCAAATACGTCTATTTCAAAAGAATAAAAAAAGAGCCCAGATGTTCAGGCAAAATGCCATAAATGCCTTCTTTTTTTTTGCCTATTTCTTGCGTTTACAAGAAAAAGTGCCTAATTTGCCTTTTTTCCATTATTTTCTAGTATTACGTATTCCATTAGAGTCCCAAAGTACACCTATCAGTTTGTTATATGTTTCAGTTCTATCTATATATATATATATATATATATATATATATATATTATATATTATAATAAGAGAGCTGTCCGTCTGTCCGTCTGTCCGTCACACTTTCAGAAATTGTGAGAAAAAATTGTGAGAAAAAAATTCAGAAATTGTAAAAAAAATTCAAAAATTGTATTACGGGCGGAAATGTGAAGCTCAAGATTTTCATGACTGTGTTCTTTTCTGTAGTTTAGCAATGTGGGAAGGGTGGGGGTGGGGGTAATGGGGGAAGGGTGGGGGTGGGGGTGGGGGTAATGGGGGATGGGTGGGTAATGGGGAGGGGGTTAGCCCCAAGTTGTATGAATGGGGTGAGGAGGTTTTGGGAGATACCAGATTCAGAAATGTTGACACAATGTGAAGCTCAAAATTTTCACGGCTGGGTTCTTTTTTTGTAGTTTAGCCTGTCTAACCGTCAGCAAAGCGGCGGGAACTGTACTAGTATATATAACAGAAAAGAAAATGAGCATGCATGATAGTATTATTTTATATTAAACATTTTTTGAAATTTTAAATCCTTGTTATTATTTGTAACGAACATTTTCAGTACCTACTGTTTTGTTCATTATTGTAATGGCGTTGTAATACGTGATATGTATTACAATATGTATTAATTATTCTATATTAAACTATTTTTGGAAATGAAATCATTGTTGTTATGCATAACTAATATTTGTATTACCAGTTACTGTTTGGTTCACTTAGAGCGTGTAATATGTATTATGTGTATATAAAGGTATTATTCTAGATTAGACGTTTTTTGAAAACAAATTTATAAATGCCTTTTGGGGGGGGGGGGGTTACTGCCTATTTTGAATCTTTATTTTGCCTATTTGCCTGCTTTTTTAAAGCCTAAACATCCGGGCTCTACATATGATCGAAGCAATTTTAAATTATTTGATAAATAAAAATTTGCTTTACGTATATATAGTTGTGGAAAGAAGTTCGCCAAAGAAATAAGATTTCGGTGAAGAAAACCAAAATTACTGATTAGTTTTTACTTTACTAATTATTAATTTTTGGAGATTTTTTTTTGTTGATGTTTGATGGAGTTGTTTAACCTTCTTCGCAACATTTAAGGTCGCATGACGGAGGGTACCTACAGCTTTACGAGCCATGGGTCGCTACATAATCTGAACGCAGAGAATGGTCCCTCATCCAACTACCGTCCAGATCCAATGTCGTTTAACTTCGCCGATCGATGGAAAGCGGCGATAGACATTGCCCACGACGTAACTCGGCTTCTTTTAGTTTTTAGCTTTGTTCTTCCCGCAACTACACCTACAGTATTTACACAATACATTAAAATCGATATTTACTGTAGGTTACGCAATTCTATTTTCTAACATCTATAGCAAAGTAGGCAAGTTGCTCTAAACTTTCTATGTACAGTGGGTTAAAAATGTCGTGGGGTAAAATTCTGTTTTTTACCAATATTATCGATAAGAAACGTACAGTAGAGTTTCACCACAGGACTTTTTGAATCGATTGTATAGAGAATGAATTAGTACTGAATTAAAAATAGATGCACCATGCAAAACTATTCAAAGTTTTTGTTTACAAAAGTATTAACTTTAATATAGAAATAAAATACTGCATTTACTCAGCCCTAACTAGTTTACTAACAAAAAATAGCAGAGATAATTCGTTATCAACTACTGGCATCGCATTTTGTCCTGTTTGTTGATAAGTTGAGAACGTAAAGAGGATAATAAAAGCGACGAAATGTTCTACTTAATAGAAGTAAGATGGCTAACCTCTTAACTATAACTAAAAACGAGGTGTTTGCACCTCACATAAAACGCTGTGTAACCTCCCAAAATATGAAGTTAATGGTGGACAATGGGTGAAAGCGGCTCCTCATCCAAGGTTGGATTCATCGAACCTTCATCCGAGTGCAAAAGAGAGGTATTGGAAAGAGGTCTGGTACCACTCATTCGACCAAAGGTGGAAGAAGAAGAAGAAGAAGAAGGGTGGTTTAAAGGTAAACGGGATGACATGGACTGATCAGGAGGTACCGAAGAAGGATGAGAGTGGATGGATGTAGTAGGACGAACGACTTTAGGCGGTTCAATTAATCTGGAAGTAATTATTTATTTTTAAAAATCTTTTGAGGATTTTTATTTCGAGATATTCATTGTGAGAGATAGAATTTGAGTTATTTTTTAGGCTTTTTTTTGCTTAAGTTTATTATCCACTTAACATTTTTTGTGCAAAATAATAAATTTTTGGGAGACGTTCACACAGTACAGACATTACACCATGTTGTGAAGTGTTGTTGTCATTGTGGCGAAATAATTAGTGAATATATATGTATACGTCAAAACAATAGGAACACACCGATGTCCTTGTGGTACTCTTTTCCTCGTGGAAATGGGATGTCCCAAGTCGGTAAAAAAAAGTTCCTTCAAAAATAAACCAATACAAAGACGAAATGAAAAATTGTTATAACACCCACAATAATAATAATAAACAAAAACGTACATACGTGTATGAACATTCAGTACATTATGGAAAAACACAAATACACACACACACACGCATGTACACCCACGTATGCCAAAACTTTTTTTCTTTTTTGTGAGTGAACTGAAGTTTCGGGAGGAATAAATACTTTGGAAAATATTATGTAAGCTCAGTTGAAAATATCACAACTTAACCTAACCAATCGTTAGGTCAACTGTACGCCCTTGACGATTGGTTAGGTTAAGACGTGATATTTTCGTTAGTTAGCAAGTTTTTGTCTATTAGAATATGGAAATCGAAAAAAATGTAAAATCGATCCATCCTAAATTGTACAGCTCCGGGAGACTTCTGTGAAAGTGACAAACATTCTCAGACGTGTATATATATATATATATATATATATATATATATAGTGGTGGACCGGATGTCAGTTTTTCAACATCTGCGGATGCGGATGCAGATCTTTAATTTCAATATCCGCGGATGCGGATGCGGATATTTAGTTAATCTACTGTATCAATATAATATAGAATTATGAATATATAACATAATTTTTCAAATTTCGTGATATTACTATTATGGCAGGCAATGCATAAGAATTAAAATTAATATTATGTTTTCATTATGATAAAAATAATAACTTTCTCAAGAGTTTCAGCCACAGAAAATTCAATGAAACAAGTTTCATTCAATTTTCTGTGTTACCACGTATTTATATTTTGAGGTTTATATATTTGTTTGTTCATTAATAATTAATACTTTACATGAAATGTGCATGACTGGGCCTTATAAGCTACTTTATAAGCTAATTTAATTGTAAATTGCATAATTTATTAGAGGTAATACCGCATAACATCCGCAGTCAAAAGTGCGGATACGGATGTTAAAAATGATGCGGATGCGGATATCCGGTCCACCACTAATATATATATATATATATATATATATATATTATTGTGGTGGAACCAATGTTAAATTATTAATTTGAAAGACTTTCGCTACCTTCATTGAAATATAATTAAAACAACTGAAGTTAAATTAAGAAGTACAATTCTTACCTGTCGGGTTTTCCATTGGCATTAGGTGCCACCCTTGCCCTGCATTGATGGACTGAATAGCACTTCTTTTATAAGTCAGTTCAGTGCCACAACACAGACGATGTATTTTCGCACGAAACTAAAAAAGAAATATATACAAAAGTATTTACATTGCTTTTTGTTTCTTTATAATTTATATTACTCGAATCATACCTGTAGTTTTAACTGTCTTATCCTCTGTCTGTCAATATACAGATGAATTAAAAAAAAATACAGGAGTTGCTTCACTTTTGTAAATAGAGATAAAACATTTCGTTTTAGAACTTATGAATAGTGAGCATAGAAACGGAATTAATATAATGGCTCTTACAGTGTCGTCGAGTGCAGTTCTCGCAAAGAGAATTGTCAGAGCAAGAAGGACAGTAAATGCGATGTGGATAACGTGGGGTGGTGAGGATTTCAGGTGGTACCCAGCGCTCCAGCTGACCACGCAACGCCCAATTCGATTGCCAGTGCTAAAACTACCCAACGGAGTTTGTAACTATCGCTGTGTTAGAAAAATAAATACTATTAAGGAGAATTTGGTATAAATTTATGTACCATCAGTTAAAAAAACCTATGGTGTTTCAGGTTTATTTTTAACTGACTGCATTTTTAAAATAAAAAATTAACTATTTTGGAAGATACGAGTTTTTTTTTAAACAAAATTACAATTAATAAATATTTTTTTCCCTTAAAATGAAGTTATATAAAAATTTATCTAACTTGTTTATTTAATTATTTATTTTTATTAATCCATAGTGGATAAATAAAATAAAATAAATAAATAAAAAATACTAAGTACTTATGAATTATATATCTTATTCCGTAACTAAAATAAGATATCTTTTACAATAAACGTTTTATTATGAAAACAGAACTAAACATTACAAAATTGGTATGCACGTAGACCATGTTTCATAACCCAGGATCCTGTGGTGCCGTAAGTGCATCCTAGAGGGTGCTGCAAGTGCCTCGAAATTTCGTGAAAATAGAAAAATAAGTAATTGAAAATTTGATAGTTACTGAAGAAACGCAAATTTCGAGCGAAACTAAACATTCGCGATTTATTACAACCATAAAGAAACTGTATAGGATCAGTTTGAAGTTACTTGGTGTTGGGGGTGAGGAGAGTGGATGTTGAACAGTGGGAGATGAAGATCGATCCTCCGCGGGGCGCCGCGGAAGAAAAAGAGATGGCATTTGGGATGCCTTGAGCCAGTAAAGTTTGGGAACCACTGACGTAGGCTACGAAAACCTCCGTTTCTAAAGGTGTCAATTGCAGGCTTTGTAATCAATCCCTGAGAGAGTTTATACTTTGGTTGGTTGATCCATTTATGGTCCTTCAACCACGAAGGATTATTGAAACGAACGGTAATACCACTGACCCGGAGTAAAATGAGCCCCCTTTAAAAGGAAAACTGAACCGAACCAAATAAATAACATGCAGCGGGCTCATCACTGCACACCATCACTATTTCTCAAACTAGCTTGGGACAGTCTTTGTCTGGACTGAGTTGATACTTTAAAAGTATGACGATGACGATAAAAAAAAAATACAGAATCACATCACAAAGTTTTATCATTCCAACCACATCTAACGGGGTTTAATGTTTATAATCTCAATTACATATGCTATAATAATAATAATAATAATAATAATAATAAGTACCTCTGTCTGCCTCTGATGTCACCATCTTTTAAAATTGGTTGGTTGTCAATGTTGCTGGCACACGTCAAAAGAATAAAAATGACTGTGAGAAGGAATACGATGCCGTTGGGAACTGACTGCACGTAAAGAACCACTCCCTCGACATTTAACCAACAGCTGTTCAGAAAACGAAAGTGGAACTATGAGAACATAAAGAGATACGGTATTTGCTTTAAAGAAGTCAATGGTGTTACAAGATTAAAACGTTTAATTAAGGTATTATCATCGTTAAATGCGTTTAATCCGGCATAAATTTATGATTTATTGTTCTTTTTTTAGTACACCGTTTTGTGATAAGCATTCTGCCGCAAATTCTACGATAAGTAACAGATATTAATTCTACATTATCGAAAGATTATTGGGACTAACATTTTTTTTACAGTTATGTTTCAGTAAAGATTAAATGCTGTACATGTTATTTTAAATGAATTCGTATTTTTATACATTACAAGATTTGTAAATTTTTTATTAAAACTGGCAGGATGGATTTCTTTAAAAAATAAATAAAATTAAAACTAAAATTTATAATTCATTCATTCCACTGTAAAGTTATATAGGAACTAAATAATATTAGTTTTACTTTGAAATTTCCAATAACTCTTCAGGTTCCTGAAACTCACTTGGATTCCGAAGGATTTGGGTATTCAGCATTGATTATACCCGCAGAAATGGTCACGTAGATCAGTGGTAATAAAAAACCCGTGATCATCAGCAGCCAGTTGGAAATCTGAAAATCGAGAAGCAAGACGTATTGAATATATTCCTAAAGCTATTAATCAGGTCTAATGTTATATTTCTAAAGTTCAAATTATAAAGAAAGTACTGTGTAGTGCTAATTAAAATAAATTAGTTAAAATCAATAATTACCAAAAATTAGGAGGTAAGACTTTTGTTCAATCAATTTGTATTATTTCATTGCTCTCTTTAACAAACGGGTATAGAAACCCATGGAAATTACATATACTCTTTTGTCTCTTTTAAACTTAGTATATCTACTGTTAACTTTGTGCGAGCTCTCCTGAACAATCTGGTTATTCTAACGTGTTTCACCTATTTAATCTTTTCATGCCTGAATTTTAAAATTTTTATTTTAAAATGTTTTTCCTGTTCAACCCAAAATAACCTCTAATATTCAGACCGTAAGGCGCAAAATCGATTGTGAAGTTCATGTTGCCATAAGGCAACAGTCGGCGTTAAAAGGCTAACGTCCTTCTGTAGTGAGATATACTTTATGTTACTTTGTGTGAGCTTGAACGACAGTTCAGGATCGACCTGCGTCGACCCCTCTGCAGCATCCCGCCTCATTTACAGGATTTAGTGAAGGAGGGAATTGCTGTCTGATCTCCTTCTGCCCTCGTAGCTAGCCACGCATGGCTGGTCAGAGACTTTGCACAGGAATCTGTCCAGCTGCTTCTTGAAGTTATTCAGGTCGGTGTGCTGGAGATTCCTCACTTCTTTTGGTTGGGCATTGAAAAGCTTTGGGCCTCATATTCTGAGGGTATTTTCCATCCTCGTTTTCATGGCCACTTGTCCCACCACATCTGAGATAATACAAAATATGCCTTTTCTCTCATTCCAGTTTGTTTCTATTTCATTTCTAAGGTTAGGGACAAAGCCCTTAAGTATTTTCTATTTGTATTTTTTGTGTGTACTGTTCTCGCCTTCTTTTGAGAGAGTAGAGTTTCAGGGACTGTAGTCGAGACCAGTAGTCTTCACCTTCGGTTTCCTCTATCTTAGCCATAAAAGTTTTGTATAGCTTCAATGTTCGCAATGTCTCGTTTTCTGTATGGGCTTGTGAATACTGAGCAATACTCAGTTATTGGTAGGACTCGACTCTTCCATAATATAATTTGAGCATGACGTTTGCTTTTCTGCTGCGGAAGCTCCTCCAGATGATTTCCATTATTTTTCTAGCTGTTGTAATTTTGATGTTATAGTGCTCTCTGAATTCTGCTTCCGACGACATTATTACTCCAAGATCCCTGACTTGTGGATTTGGTGTTATTTGTCAGGCTTGCGGAGTTTTGTACCCTTTATTCTGTAGCTCTTTGTTATTACCATATCTTAGAAGTTGGAATTTTTATTCGTTGAACTTCATAGTGTTGTCTTCTGCCCACTGGAATAATGTTTCAATGTCATTTTGTAATTTTTTTATGTCACCTTCGTTCAATATTTCGTTGCATATCTTTGTGTCATCCGCGAAACATGATACAATACTGTCATTGATATCTGCATCAATATTCGCAATCATTATTATGAACAGCAAAGGGGCTAATACTGTCCCTCGTGGGACAGAGCTTTCTACTTTCGAGACTTCCGATTTGACTCCATTTGCTACCCTCTGTGTTCTTTGCGTCAAGAAATTAAATAGCCATCTTCCTAGCTTTCCAATAATTCCTGTATTCTTAAGTTTGTGTGCTGTAATTCCATGGTCACATTTATCGAAGGCTTTAGCAAAGTCAGTATATTACCTCTATATTTGTCATCGACACAGTGTTTCCAATTTTTCTCCTGGTGGTCTATTAGCTGTGATAGGCGTGATCTTCCAGCCCTGAAGGCACGTTGATTTGGGTTGTATAAGTTTTTTCTTGTAGGTAGTAGGTAGTTTTGCCTCTAGTTTATGAAACGGATTCTGTATCTTGTAACAGATCGAAATTTTTTAACTTCCTTGTTTCATGTACGAGCATTGTAAGAAAAGAAAGATCTGTAGAACTGTAAAATTTTAGTACTGTAAAACTGTAGAACTTAGAACTTATACGAACCTGGAATGGACTTTGAATTTTTTCCACCAAAAGATGTGAAATCGTGAGAGCTTCCAGACACAAAAACAGAAAAAGCAGTCAAAAAGAAGTAATGGAGAGCTGCGGACACCACGACGCAAACAACCTAAAATAAGCATAAGATTGCACACATCATTATAATAATTTTCATATAATATATTTCATATATTTTTATAAATATATATACTTTTGACAAAAGTAAATTGACACTTCGTTGATTGTCCTTAAGAATAAATTGTAAAACTCACCAATGGGATGCCAGAACGTGTGTCAGGTTTATATAACGGAAAAGAGAAAGCAACGCCGTTCTAAATGTATTCATTTAATAAATCTGTTATTATTTATTAACTTATTTTTATGTAGAAAGGAAGGGCTAAGGCTGAATACCCACAAAAACGCTCCCCACCCACACACCTTAGAGGAAGAAGAGAGCCAAAATCAAGGTCCAAGACTTTCAAGATGCTTGGACACTCTGCGTTTGAAAGATTGGAGGGCAAAGACAGAGGGAAATATGAATTGAAGAAGATTAATCCAGAGTTGACCGAATGAGTAGATGAAGAGTTGAAAATACCGATTAGCCATTGGGTTTGAGAGTTGGAAGAGAAAATGAATGAGAATGTGTGGAAAGTCTGGTACTGCGTGCTCGCCTTAAAGGAGAAGGCATGCTTTTACTATCAAATAAAAACCTATTAAACTACTGTTTATACTATAGAGTGTGTATAAAGTAACATAAGTGAAGAGACAAATCTGATTTGAACTGGCTTCAATTAGTTTCGTAACGCAAATGAAGAGTTAAATCCGATTTTGAACACCATTTTCAACACCTCTTATAAACCTTATTATCAATATACAGTTGTTATAAAGTACATGTAATAAATAATACTTGTGAATCTTCATATAATTCAATCGGATTTGTCTCTTCACTCGTGTTACTTCACACACACACACACACACACACACATCCGGTATTTAAAATTTAATTTTCTTACCTCTTCATCGTCAACACCACGAGGATGTGCCACTAACAGCAAGAGATAAGCCACAAGTAGTGAAAATAGAAATCCAAGTTGGGCCATACAGTCTTGATAGAACATTCTGTCAAGAGGGATATATAATAAGAGTTAAAATTCAGAGAATTTTTTCATAATCATGTCAATCACATTTGGAACATATATATATATATATTATATATATATATTATATATATATATAATAATATATATATATCGACATTTTCTTAGATGCACTAAACTCAAATATTTAATAGACATATTTTTTAGTTATATATTCCTTATGAAGCCTTTTATTATTGATTTGATTTCGTATCACACTGTAAGGCGCAGTTGTTAGTCTTCGTCAGTAAGCTTCAAATGAACTGATACTTAAAAATTAAGCTGCATGCTTAAAGTCACGCAGTTGTCTGATATTTTGTTTTACTTTTGTGCTAATCCACTTCTCATCTTGGTATGACTTTTTCTCTTTACCCGTGATATCTTTCCCCCTATGTGAAGAGGGAGGCGAATATTTTAAAAAGCTAGAACCATAAAGAAAAAGCTGATAAGTTGCCTTTCTATATCTATTATCTTCAGAGATGGTCTTACGGGATGAGCCGAAATCTATAAACCAAAAACATTTCTATCACGTCTCAATGCCCGAATTTTTTGTTTTTTATGACAACTGTCTCGAGTTACTAAATTTGAATTAAAATATCGGAGCTATTGAAGAATAGGGACCCCAGCCTTCTTTAGTTAGCTTATAAGGCTAACTAACGAAAATATCATGACCTAACCTAACCAATCGTCAAGGGCGTACAGTTAACCTAACGATTGGTTAGGTTAGGTTGTGATATTTTCGTTAGTTAACTTTATAAAGCTAACTAAAGAAGAATGGGGTCCCTATTCTTCAATAGCTCCAAAATATCTTAACTCCTTTAAAAAAACTCTTTAATTTATAAAATTTAATAAATTTAATTAATTTCGATTTATTATTATATATATATTATATATATATTAATGCAAAACAGTTGCAGCTGTATCATATTATATACCGTTTTCCATTCCTGTATGGGAAACTAAAAAAAAAAACTTACCCTGCAGCGAAAAACAGCAACATAGTCGTTATGCAGGCTACTACCAAAAAAGCTCCACATATGAGATGAGCTAAATAATGCTCAGGAGAAGGAAAATACGCAGCAGACATCTACATGAAAAGTAAATACATTTTAAAAAGCTTGAAAAGTTCTTTAAACAACCTCGAAAAGTCATTTAAAAAAACCTTGATTTTTTTATAAATCCTTGAAAATCCTTGAAAACTATATTTTATTAATAAAAAATAATATTTTCTAATTTTTAAAAATTATGTTATGAAATTATGACTAATAACACTGGGGGAACAAATTTTAACTTTGTTTTTGTTTCTTGGACGTGAACAGGTCGGTCTTATAGGATTTTTTCCGCTGATTCCGAATATAGCCGTAGAATTTCTCTATCACCCAAGGTTACTGAGAAATTTGTATTTTAATATTTATTCAAAAAGTGTATGGAAGTTAGTAAAAATACTTCCTAAAAATTATATTAGTGGCAGATTGGCATTTAAAATATTCTTCTTAAAACTTCTTTGTCACTGATTTTCTCTTGTAGTTTTCATTAGGAGCTTCTCGCATCAATGTCCAGCAGTAATCAGCTAACATTGCCGGATCCCACCTCCCTTGGTAGCGTTTCTCCATAGCAGCTATATCTTGGTGGAACCTTTCTCCATGCTCATCGCTTACGTCGCCGAGGTTTTCAGGGAAGAAATCTAAATGGGAGTGCAAGAAATGGATTTTTAGTGACATTACATCCCAATAACCTATATGCTTCAATCATGTCCTGCACTATTTTTTCATAGTTAGAGGCTTTGATGTTCCCTAGAAAATTTGTGACAACATTCTTCATGGCCTCCCATGCCACTTTTTCTTTTCCTCTCAAGGCATCATCAAACTTTTGATCTTTCATGAGCTTTCTGATTTGGGGACCAACAAAGATCCCTTCTTTTATCTTTGCATCGCTAAGTCGTGAAAACCTTTTCTTCAAATATTTGAATGCCTCATCTTCCTTGTTCATTGCTTTGACAGTATAAGTATAAGTATATTTTCTTGGGGTCAACTAAGGGTTCATGAGACACATTCTTCAGTCCTGGGATACATTTTTGACGAAGTGGCCAATCCTTTACAAAATAATGCGAATCTCTGGCTCTGCTGTCCCATTCACAAAGGAAGCAGCAGAACTTCGTATAACCGAGCTGCATTCCCAGAAGAAGCGCGACGACTTTTAAATCCCCACATATATACCAACGAAACTGGTCATAATTAATCTGCTGAAGGATGAGTTTCATATTTTCGTAAGATTCCTTCATGTGGACAGCGTGCCCTACAGGAATGGAAGGGTATTTATTTCCATTGTGATAGTACAACCTTGAGGCTTAGCTTCGAAGAGTCAATAAATAAACGCCAATCTTCAGATTTGTGTTCATGACCGAGAGCTAACAGCAGTCCATTTACATTATTACAGTAGCATAAACCACCTGACGAGGAGAAATACTGCATCAGATCTTTTTGGCGAGTGCGGAACGCCGATATGCTTGTATCTTTTGCCAGCAAATTCCATTCACGTAACCTGGAGCCCAATAATTCCGCTTTCTTTTTCGGAAGGTCCTCTCTCTCACGAGATCATTCAGCATAACCTGCGTTATCATACGTGGTTTATTTGATTCAGGTTGCTGAAAGTCTGTATCTTTAGTGTCATCAATTCCATTGGTTCAACTTCAGACTCTTCATCCAGTGTCCATGACTTTGGGGGAGTTGGAATTGGGTTATCATCGTCATGTAGTACTGGTCTCATGGCAGATGCAAGATTTGGGTATTGAATTTTATGTTTTTTTTGGCAGAGAATCCTGAAACGTTGTCATACAAAAATAGCAATCCGTTAGGTGATCCTTGGGCTCTCTCCAAATCATTGGTATGGCAAATGGCATAGATTTGCGGGTACCTTTAATCCAACCCCTAAGAGTGACGGCACAGGAAATGCATGAGATATGAGGTGCCCAGGATTTGTCTTGGTCGCCTACCTTACATCCAAAATAAAGTTCGTAAGCCTTCTTCACGAGTGGGTCATCGTCTTCCTCTGTGCCATTATGGTCAGTTCTCCACATACGTAGCAAAATGTATCTCTGGAATTAATAGAGTTTCGATTCATGCTGGCGGAAAATTATTGAAATCACGGAAAACCTTTTGGAATGAAAAACCAATTTTTTCTACTATGAAAAATTTTAAAATTTGAGCAAAACTTGAAAAAAAAATTTTCTTTTTATTAAAAATCTGTTTGTTTAAATAGCTATATTTTTTAATGCAAAAAATACTATTAAATATAGTTAACCTGGAAAAAAAAGAAAGTAAAATTAAATTAGTACACTTAATTTAACTAATATTTTGGGAAAACTCTGAGTAAATGGAAATATTATTTTCTCGAAAACTATGGGCGATAGAAACATTTTGAAACCATATTTGGAATCAGCATCAAACGTTCTATAAGAAACACCAAATAGTTTTCAAGAAACAAAAATGTTGTTCCCTAGTGATAATTGGCCCAAATATTAATTTCTAAAGGTCAGTAAAGCTTAAAGCTTAAGGGCCAAATTAAATATATCATAATAAATAGTCCAGCTTCACAATTATTTTAATTGTCATTTGTAAATTGTAAAACCAATGTATTTATTTTATTATTAATTAATAAAGGTTATTCAATTGAATTCAATGCAATTCAATACAATACAGGGTGTTCCAAAAGTCCCAGTCTATTTTTGTTTACTCCTTCCAAAAAATAGATTGGGACTTTTGGAACACCCTGTATGTTTTTATATGAATTTAAATAATAATAATAATAATAATAATAATTAATAATAATAATTGGGCTTGTTTAACCTTCTTCATAACATCTGAGACCATGTGACAGAGGAGACCTATAGATGTATGTGGGATCCGAACCACTACCCCATCAGGGGGGACCCAAGCATGTACCCCTTATCGCTGAAATCTGAAGTCCAAGCCGAGAATCGAACTCAGGCCCAGCACTCTACCAGTAGGAGACCTTGGTTAGTCAGATAAAAAATTCCCAGTTTTTCTCACGTATTTAATGTCATGATCTGAATCTTAGTTTATGTTCATTTAACAACCTTAACAAATGTTAAAATTTTTGTGAATAAGAAATAGATTGTGGTTGTGATTTGAATCAGATGTGCCAATTTGATGTGTAGTTGTGCCACTCTCGTATGTGCTAGTTGCAAAAATGCGATAGTGGATGGAAAACGAGTGAATTTAGATAATGATTAAAGAAATCATAATCCAAATTATTATTAAAATAAAATAAAACAATATAGATTGCAAATAAAATTGTGGTTATGGTCAGAGGTGGAATAAAAGTGAATTTGGAGTTATTACTCGAGAGAACAAGATAGATTATAGTCAGTGCGAACGAGATGAAATGTAAGCGTTTTCAGGATTATGATAAATATGAAGGAGATGGAATACAAGAGTTTTCAGGATTATGATAAATATGAAGGCGATGGAATACAAGAGTTTTCAGGATTATGATAAATATGAAGGAGATGCAATACAAGAGTTTTCAGGATTATGATAAATATGAAGGAGATGGAATGCAAGCGTTTTCAGGATTATGATAAATATGAAGGGGATGGAATACAAGAGTTTTCAGGATTATGATAAATATGAAGGCGATGGAATGCAAGCGTTTTCAGGATTATGATCAATATGGAAATGGAATGCAAGAGTTTTCAGGATTATGATCAGTGTGAACAAGGTGGAATGAAAGCGTTTCCAGGATTATAATCGTAAATACCATTATTAAAAGTAAAAAAATAATTCATATTATCATAGATTGAAAGTTATTGAAGTTGTAATCGTAAAGTACTTGGTTAATGTGATTCATTAACCAAGTCACACTGAATTTTTAATACGTTTTTAATATCTTTGTGCGTATTTCGATTAAATATTTTATTAATTTAGGATGTAAATACTATTATTAAAAGTAAAAATATAAATTTCACGGTTGTGTAATGGAAATTACTGAATCGTAAATTGAGTTCTATCACGAGGGGGCGGGTCGAAAGTAATGCCTATTATTGTATTTACGAACTGAGAAATAAGAGGCATTACTTTAGTACCGACTCTCGTATGTTTTTAATATATTTTTATTATTTCTGAGCAATTTCGACTACGTAACTTATTAATTTAGGTTGTAAATATCATTATTGAAAGTTTAAAATAATTTATGATCTTGTAGACCGAAGGTTATTCAAAATTGAGTTTGAGGCCAGTGTTAATGGAAATTACAGATTCATCAAACAAGTTTGATTGTATTTTGAATAGCTTTTTAATATTTCTGCGCATATTTTGACTACATAGCTATTATTTAATATATGATGCAAATAATATTATTTAAAGTTAAAAATTATTCATGGTACCGTAGATTGAAAGTTAGTGAAAGTTATGTTTCAGAGTGAAAAAAAGGGCTAAGGAATAATAAAGTTTTAAAAGTAAAAAAAACTTTTGGCAGGAATATCAAATCGGTGCTACTGTAGTATGCGGTCTACCTACGATTCGGCGGTCTACCTTTTAATATAGCTTCTTATCTTGTTTACTAATTGTTTGTTTACATCCCATTGTCAATCGCCCTTGACGATTGGTTAGGTTTAGTCATGATATTTTCGTTAGTTTTAACGAAAATATCATGATTAAACCTAACCAATCGTAGGTAGACCGCATACTACAGTAGCACCTATCAAATCTTAATCCAGTAATGACTAATGAATATCACTCCTAACCACTGTGGAGAAAGGTTTTAGATGAAGGAAGGATATTTAGTATTCGATATAGCTGGAAATTTTAGCAGGCATGTTTTTATTAAAAACATTTAAGTGTGCTTTTAATGAAAACAAAAACTTAAATTTATTTACCCAGTTGAAGGAACTGCTCCTACCATCAGTACTCTATAAGTTATAAAAATAATTTACTTTATGTTAAAAGTTTGAAGGAAAAAAGTGACAAACTTAATATTCAAGTTTTATATAATTTTGTTTAAGTTCTACTGTTAATACTACTGAAGCTACTACTACTGCTACTACTACTTCTAATGTTACTAATATTTCTACTATTATTAATGATAATATTTTTATTAATACAGCAACAGATTGTACATGACAGCATACAGAAAATCTCTTTGATGAAAATTTCAATTACTAGTTTCCTCTCAGAAGGTGCTTAGTACAGGCAACTGGAAGATAAGGCACTAAACTATTGTACTACTGTACGTACATCCACACAGTAGTGCTTCTTTATGCTTTTACAACCATTAGTTTCTGTTTTCTAATATACTGAAGCACACGTAATTATGTATCTTTATACATAAGTAATGAACATTTCGCGTTTTTGAATTTTTACTTTTAGTAAGTCTTTAATTAAAGATTTAAAAACTTACCCTACCACTGCTTGGCGGAGCGTTGGATGTTGATGTAATTCTCACAATCTCCGGAGATGGTGAGAGAAAACCTTGGCCTAAATCAGCTATCAACTCTACAGTGTATGAAGTGCTTTTCTCAAGGTTTTCTATTACCACTGAAATTGAAATGTTTTGCGTTTATAAGTGAATTATGAGATGTTGGAGTTTTAATAAATGTTTTAGAATTTAGCTTTCAGTTGTGACAATACATTATTTGTATATCTCAAATGCGGAAATAGCAAATACACTCAAAATAAAACTTTCTAAATTTAGAACTTATAACTTCTTTTTGAAGGTATATTCTACTGTTGTTTTTTTTCCTTCTTTTGGGAATCAAAGCTTCTTGTCAGATGATTTTTAATGATACATATCTTCTTTATATAGAAGAAATGGTCTTCGAAACTTCTTTCTTGAGTGATTTGAGGCAAAAGAAGATATTTCTAGGTATAGAAGGTTGCGGGAAGTCTTTGTTTTCTGTCCCCTAAACGCTCCTTTGGCTATTGCCCAATTTTTTTTTTTTTTTTTTTTTTTTTTTTTTGAAAACAAATGGAAATTTTCTAAAATAAATTAACTTTAAAAAAAAGAAAATTGAAAATGAAAAGAAAAATTGACTCGAGTTATTTCAATAACTGCAAAATATAATAATAATAATAATAATAATAATAATTTAAGTTTTTTAATCTCCTTTTTGACGGCAAGGGTGTATAGCAACGAACGAAAAACTTTAGAAATGGTCAAAACTATATAGATAACCTGCTTTATTGACTATTTGTAAACAAGAACAGAGTCTAAATGGTATAAAGATTATTACCTGGTGGATTTTCAAAATTCTTGTAGTTAGCATTCCTTTCAAACCGCTTTGCTAATGTCGGTTTGTAATAAATAGAATATTTAGTATTCCATCCTTGGCCATTAGCGTCCCAGTTGAATGACAACCATGTTCCGCCTATCCTCGTCTCGATTTGGGATTCTGAGGGAACACTGCAGGTACTGGAACAGAAAATAAATTATATTAAAATATATTAGAAATCAATGTCAAAATAGCCGTACAATATACGGTGGATAACGTCGCTTCCCATAGACGAAAAGTGTAGAACGTAAATCTGAAGCTTGTATAGAATGAACACACTCAGGACATTCTATTGACAAGTATATTGTAGGTTAGATTAAGTTAGGTTGGGTTACGCTAGGTTAGGTTAAGTTAAGTTGGCTTTTTAGAGTGTCGATGTTATTGACTTGTCGATTCAATGCGTGGATATAGGACTAATTCAGGGATCACCAACCTGGGCAGTAGCGCCCACTAGTGGGCTCACATTAAAGGTAATTAAACATTTATTTCATTATTTATTTTATCGATTATGTTGATTTATTCTTTTTGATCTAAGGTGGGCGATAAACTTTTTTAATTTTCAAAAAATCGTAAAAGTGGGCGGTGAACAAAAAAAAAGGTTGGTGACCCCTGGTCTAATTAAATTACACGCAGTTATGCGTAAAATAAGTCATTATTATTAATATGTATGTGACTAAACGATTATTGGTCATGTAACATAGTATATATAGAGAGTGTATCTGTTTCTGTACTTTACTGTTAGAACAAAGGAGGTTAAGAAATCTATTCAAAGTACTATAATTTGGGAATTGTATGGCAATTTGACCCCCACATAAAATTTACTATTGTACATTTTGTTCATATTTTACTGCATGCGTGTCTCATCTCTTTTAAAACTTACACGGAGCTTGCTTTTCACAAGCGGCATAATGCACCGCTTGGCAGTCTGAAGCAGCGACTATGGCCCTTGTACTCCTCGATACAAGCAAGCACTCCTCTACAGGAAGGGTAGGGGCAGTTGTGGTAGCGGCATCTTGATTATCTGTCTGTAGAGCAATTGTTCCGGGACGAGTGTCACCTAAAAAGAAGTTTTACTTTAGAAATTGAAGCTATTAAAACTAAGGTGACCAGATTTTACTGAGTTAAAAGCGGGACATTTCTTGAATAATGAATAGCAAATATTGCGCTCGCTTACATCCAAAAGCCTATTGGTATAAACTAAGTTGTAATCTAAAATTATATTTACTGAATGCACAAAAATCATAATTAACAAAACATAATAGCAAAAAAATATTTATAGTTCAAAATAATATCGTATTTTTAATATTTTTGTATACATGTATTTGCTTTACTGCAGCAAAAGTTTCTTAAAGTCATATTGCTTACTGGTAGTAATTTTGATAAATGTCCCGCATTATGAAAATTACAGGTAATAATTTTGATAAAGCGGGTCATTTAAGTTCATCATCTCCCAAAGTGGGACATTTAAGTTCATTATCTCCCAAAGCGGGACATTTCGCGTCCCCTAAAGTTTCTACTTTTGATTCTGCAAACAACAATTTTTTTTTTTCCTACAAAAAAGTAACTCGAGTTTTCTTTAGCCACCTCCGGAGCTGGCTTCGACAAAACTTGAGACAAATCTAGTCGGATTTTGAGGTTTGGACGAAAAGAACGCGGCAGACTTGAAATAACTTAACTTAACTTCAAGTCAGTTGGACGAAAAGAGAGCGGCTTAAAAATGAGGACTTCCACATTTGTTTCGTCAAGAATGTTGAATTTACTTATGAAATAAACCCACCTTTTCCCTTCGTAGAACTACTTGAAATCCACAAATCGTCCACAACTTTTTCTGCCTGTTTCAGTAACAGCTCCAATGTTTCTTTAGTCTTTGAAACTGCCAAATTTTTGTCTTCCTCGGTGCACTGAGAGATTGCCAAACTGTGTGGCACTTGTTTATTTGAAGGAGCGATGCAAGTCCCCAAATCTTGACAGTCTTTGCAATTGCAAGGAGGGTCTAACAATTGAGAAAAAATAAAATTATTCTAAAATACAGAAATATTGGAATATAAATATTTTAATTCAAATTTATGAAGGATCCTAATTTGATTATATATAATATATATATATATATATATATATATATATATATACACACACGATATATATATATATATATATATCTGGGAATGAACTCAGAATGGTTCCCTGAGTTTCTTATGATACACACAGACCGTGCATGGAACAAGGAACTCTTCTGGGATGTGTATCATAAGAAACTCAGGGAACCATTCTGAGTTCATTCCCATCATGAAACGGACATGTTATGTGCCTTGAAAAGTGGACGCTCAATTCTGCCAGTTGAGGTTTAAGTTTTTGTTTTGGCTAAAAATATAATAGTTACCCCTTTTTCTTTGATTTATTCAATCCGACGTGAATGCAACGAGTCTTTTACTTATATTGAGGTTCTAAATGTAGTGGGGCTAGGCTGCTTTAAACCCTAGATCCATGTCCCAAAGCTGGATCCTGTCTGCTTTGCAGATAGCTGGTGAGGGAAGCTATATTTATGGGACCTCTTTGCGAGAGACCCGTTGCCCACGTCGGGCTTGCATCATGAAAAAGAAAAACTATGGTATTTGTCATTTACCATTACTTATTCGGACTATAGTGGATTTAATTATCCCAGAAGAGTTCCTTGTTCCATGCACGGTCTGTGTGTATCATATATATATATATATATATATATAATATATATATATATATATATACACACACACACACAGTATATATATATATATATATATATAGTGTGTGTGTGTGAAAGAAAATTTCAGCAGCATTTTTTGACATTCTGATTGCCGGTTGAGAAGGCTACAAGTACATTTTAAGTGTACTTATTCACTGCTTTTCATTATAACACTATGTTATAACACTATAGCATTTAATCGTTTAGGCCTATAACTCGGGGAAAAATTTTCTCTTACACGCAGTAACATTCCTGATTTCCTTCCTTTTCAGTCCTGTTGTTTCTTCCAATGTGATCATGTACTGACTTCCCAACTGGAGACCTCCCAATCTTATTCTGTTAGCTGGCAATGTTTGACGGCTTTTTTCGTTCAAATTAGGTCCTTCCTGTACAATTACAATGATTGCTTCTTCCTCTTCAAAGTTTGAAATCTGTTTGAAGAACAACTGAACTTAAAATGGGTTTTACAGTATTCGGCACACCCCCAATTTCCTCATATTCATTAATCACTCATCATAAGCGAATTTTTTTATGTTATGTGTATGTAATGTACATATAGCGTGTGTAATTTTTGTCTTATAAATATGTTTATATTACACTTAAAAATATGGCATAAGGTAGCTGCATAGTTACCACATATGCGTGCAACAGTGCAAAGAAATGCTTTCGTTTAACAAAGCCATATTACTTTTAATTTTATATATGTATATATATATATATATATATACTAAAACAAAAAAAAAGTGCTTTATAGTATAAAACTTTCACAGAGACATAAGGAAATACTCATAATTATTATAAATAAATGTCCATTTCCTAGAAAAAAGTACTCGTATGCATCCTCTTACATTACCTTTTCAGCCCATTTGATATCTATAAAGCCGTTACCAAGAAGATTGAGAAGGACAGGTTCAGCATGAACTGAAATACATGATAATATCTTAGTTTTTTTTTAGTGTAAAATAATATTAATTTGATTTGAAAAATACATAAATTTCCTGGAATTGAAGTATATTTTAGGTATAAATAATTAAGTATATTTTAGGTATAAATAATGATATAAATGAATTTACTCTATTTTGTCATACTTAATAGCTTTATTTCAAGGGACTTATTTTGTTACTTCATTTGGCTCAAGTAATTCAGGAAAAGCATTTAATGACGAAGTTTCCTGAATATACTGTGTGTATATATATATATATATATATATATATATATATATATATAATATATATATATATATATACTGATTCTACGCTGGGATACGTTCCTACAGACCCCGCGTAAGTAGGTTTGGGCTGCGTAAAATTTTGTTAACATTTTTATAGGGAAAAATAGATACGTTTCAAGATAATAAAATTTTGTACATAAAATAATATAAAAATAAAAATAACTTAAATTCCTTGTTTTTTTTATAATTTTTTTTTTTTTACATCTCAATAATGAAGACGAAGGATGACAACGAACTTTCATTAAACTAAACTGAACCGAAGAAGTTTGTAATTTTCTTCTGGCGAGACCGAGACTCGATATCTTTCAGGAAAACTTCTGATGCCCGTTCGAAATTGAGGTCACTGTTAGCAATTTCAAGGCCAGAGTTCATGAACTCTACAAACTTCTTCATTACTGACAAAAGCATCTCGGCAGCTTCGGTCATCTGAAGGACTTCCTCAGAGGTCAGAACACTGCAGTGACTCTCAAGATGCTCCTCTTCGTGCCAAACCGCGTAGATTTTAAATTTTACCGTTTAGTTTTTTAATGGTTTCAATTTTTTACCATAAAAATATATATATATATATATATATATATATATATATATTATGCAGGAAGGAGGGGCCAAGGGCAAATACCCGCAAAAGCGTCCCTCCCATAGAAGAAGAAGAGAGCCAAAATCAAGGTCCGGAGTTTTCGAGATGCCTAGACACTCTGCGTTTGAAAGATGGGAGGGCATAGACAGGAGGAAAGATGGAATGAGGAAGATTGTTCCGGAGTTGACCGGTTGAGTAGATGAAAGACTGAAAATACTGATTAACCCTTGCATTAGATAGGAATGAGAAAGTGTAGGAAGTCTGGTACAGCGTGCTCTGCTTAAAGGAGGATGCATGCAGTTAGAAAGTTTAGAAGAGCAATGTCCGTTATGATAGCGATAGTAAAGAGAGAGTGAGACAACATTGCGGCGAACAGAGAAAGGTTGAAGACAATTAGTAAGAGGCGGGGAATTGATGAGACGAAAAGCCTTTGATTCCACTCGGTCAAGTACGACTGTGTCGGTTGAACCATCCCACACATGAGAAGCATACTCCATACAGGGGCGAACAAGACCCTTATACAGAGACAGCAACTGAGTGGGGGTGAAGAAACTGCGGAGGCGGTACAGCACACCTAACCTCTTAGAAGCTGTTTTAGAAAGAGAGTATATGTGATTTTTCCAGGAAAGATCAAGAAGAAAGGAAACGCCAAGAATGTTAAAAGAAGAGAAAGGACTGAGTTGTGTGTTGTTGAAGGTAAGGGGATAGTCGTGTGGAAGATTGTGACGAGTAGACAGATGGAGGAACTGAGTTTTTGAGGCATTGAAAGCCACAAGGGTTTCTCTGCCCCAATCAGATATAGCAGAAAGATCAGAGGTCAGGTATCCCATCGCCGTCTCACGCGAATCATGAAGCGACTGCTGTGAGGGACGCTTTGGGAAGCGGGTGTGTATATATATATATATACACACACACACACACCCGCGGGTGTATATATATATATATATATATATATATATATATATATATATATATTATATATATATTATATTATCAAAGCTATTGACTTCTCCTTAGGGAACCGGAGCTTACAGATGAAAAGAAGGATCAACACAACGGCAAACATTTTCATTTATTTGTACATCAGACGTTTCGACAAATCTTTTGTCATCATCAGTGAGTTAAGTCTTAAAACCTTAAAACAAAATTGAAAAGTGAAAGTTACATCAATACAATATTAAGACCATTAAAATTAAAACCTTAAAGCAAAATGAAAATTGCATCAATACAAAATTAAAACATTTAAATTTCATCACTATAAAAACTAAAATTAAATTAAATTTCATCACTATAAAAACTAAAATTAAATTACCTCAATAGGTAAATACACAATGTTTACATCCACCTCCATACTTGGCAAATTCTAAGAGAACACTAGGTGGTCAGAGGATTAGAAAGGGTATATCTGTGAAACACGGTTGGTTGTCAAAAGAGTCGTAATTTGTAGGATGAGCTATTATTATTAAGGGAGGGTTTGTTTCTATAGATGTACAAAGATTCTAAAATTCGGAGTTCTGTAAGGTTATTGGATCTAGTTAAAATTTCAAACTGAGTTTTGTGAAGGGGATGGTCGTTTTCATTACTGTGGTTTCTAATTGCGGATTGTGGAGGGCTACTGAGGGGACGGTTGGTACGGACTACTCAAGTCTAGTTATCCCCAAATAAATTTTAGATTCGCCTTCGTCAACCCACTTAAATTATCAAATTTTTTAAAGTTCAAAGATGAATTCCCCAAAACTGTATGCCCCAATGTTGTTTACAAATACACGTGCGACAGCTGTAAGGCTGCGTATATTGGCAGCACTCAACTCCAACTGGAGGTGCGCCTTTCTCAACATTTGGGCTTGTCAGTCCGTACCAACCGTCCCCTCAGTAGCCCTCCACAATCCGCAATTAGAAACCACAGTAATGAAAACGACCATCCCCTTCACAAAACTCAGTTTGAAATTTTAACTAGATCCAATAACCTTACAGAACTCCGAATTTTAGAATCTTTGTACATCTATAGAAACAAACCCTCCCTTAATAATAATAGCTCATCCTACAAATTACGACTCTTTTGACAACCAACCGTGTTTCACAGATATACCCTTTCTAATCCTCTGACCACCTAGTGTTCTCTTAGACTTTGCCAAGTATGGAGGTGGATGTAAACATTGTGTATTTACCTATTGAGGTAATTTAATTTTAGTTTTTATAGTGATGAAATTTAATTTAATTTTAGTTTTTATAGTGATGAAATTTAAATGTTTTTAATTTTGTATTGATGCAATTTTCATTTTGCTTTAAGGTTTTAATTTTAATGGTCTTAATATTGTATTGATGTAACTTTCACTTTTCAATTTGTTTTAAGGTTTTAAGACTTAACTCACTGATGATGACAAAAGATTTGTCGAAACGTCTGATGTACAAATAAATGAAAATGTTTGCCGTTGTGTTGATCCTTCTTTTCATATATATATATATACACCTTTCAACCTTTCAAAGGTTCAGCGCGATGATTCCTTATTTCACGAAGGTCAAGCTTGTCGCCCCTCCTCTCGAGTTGGCCTGGTGAAGTAGTGAGTTGGTTTCTTGTACTCTCCACCTCACATAACCAGGTACGCCCGGCTCATCGGGGATTGTTCTGAGCCAGGCGTCTAATCTTCTTTTGAAGATGTTCACTGCAACACCATTCGTGTTCCTTAGGTCTTTGGGCAGCTGATTGAACAGTTTTGGTCCTCTCACAACAAAACTATTTTCTTTCAGGGTTAAGGATGTTCCCTGTCTTGCCTTTAATTTGGGAACACAACACAGTCTTCCTTTTCTACTTTCCACCGTTGTTTGGGGAGTTACAGGGTTCAGAGTAAGATTAGGGATTAGTTTCTCCATTATTTTCCAAGTGTAAATGATGGTGTATCTCTCTCTTCTCCTTTCCAGTGAATATAGGTTTAGTTCGCGTAACCTTTCCCAGTAATTTAGTTCTTTGCTCCCATTGATCTTGGCTGTGAAGCTTCTCTGAATCCCTTCTAGCTGTCTAATGTCTTCTTTTTTATTTGGGCATGTTAGGACCGAGCAGTATTCCAATTTGGGTATGATCAGTGTTTTCACTAGAGGAATCATTATATTCCTATCCCTTCGTTTAAAGGTTTTCAGTATCTGCCCAGTTATTCTCTTTGTTCCCTTTACTGCTATCTTATTTTGTGCTTCAAATTTCGCATCATTAGTCATTACAACCCCTAAATCTTTTGCTCTGGAATTTCTCTGAATTTCCTGTCCATTTGAGGTATAATATTCCATGGATTTTAGGTCTTCTCTTTTTCCATACCGTAACAGCTGAAATTTCTCAGTGTTAAACTTCATATTGTTGTCTTCCGTCCACTTGTGTATATATATATATATATATATATATATATATATATATATATATATATATATATATATACTGTATATACCGGGTGGACGAAAAAAACATGGACACTTTTGTTTTTCCTACAAATTTCAAACTAGTCAAGCCAATACACCCAAATTAGTACAAGATGTAGCCAACAGTATGCTTATCATGTGCTGAAAATCTCAGTTAATTATCTTTAGCCGTTTCTTAATTATAAAAAATTTAACTTGCCAAAATTCCTGAATTCATAAAAAGTGAAGAATGGCCACCAAATTCTCCTGACTTAAATCCTCTGGATTACTTCGTGTGGAATGAGCTGAAGTCATTGGTCACTGGTGCACCATGGTCGCAGGGAACCATTTTCAAACCTGGAAGCACTTAGACAAAGGATTGAGGTTGTTTGGCCTATGGTGTCCCAAGACAAAATCAAGTCATCCATAGATCAGTGGAAAAGGAAAGTACTGGCTGTAATTCAAGAAAATGGAGGCCAATACAACATCGATTTCAATAGGGTAAGTTTTAGATGAGTTCCATTGAAATTTTTAGCACATGATAACTATACTATTGGCTACATCTTGTACTAATTTGGGTGTATTAGCTTGACTAGTTTGAAATTTGTAGGAAAAACAAGTGTCCAGGTTTCTTTCGTCCACCCGGTATATATATATATATATATATATATATACATATATACACACCTTTGGTTAGCTTCCGCCCGAATTGTTCATTCTGACGAAGGTCAAGCTTTTCACTCCACCTTAGACCTACAGTTTAACGTGGAATCCGAACCACGCCCCATCAGCAGCCCAGCGTCTTAACCACTAGGCCACGTAGGGTACCCATTTATCTACCAACCACTTTCTTTATTGTGTGGAAGGATGAACAGCTGGGTTTTGCTGCGCGCCGGCTGCCGTCGGGTCTCGAACCCGGGCCGATGGATTCGTAGTCAGCGACGCTAACCACTACACCACCGAGGCGCCTAACCACTACACCATATTATATTTTTGTACAATAGTTTAGGATTTAATGTGTAAAAATATTTTCCTTCCTGTGATTGGTCAGCCTTGGAAGAAATGAAACATGGTCCCTGATTGGACAATTCATAAATTCTAATCTAACGACGTTCTGAATACACAGTAGCGAAAGATATACAGACCCCGCCTCAGGAGGCGGAGACACCTGTAAAAGTGCCAAACACTTTCACATATTACTCTGTTACTATTCCTTAAGGCTCTCTCTCTCTCTCTCTCTCTCTCTCTCTCTCTCTCTCTCTCTCATATATATATATATATATATATATATATATATATATATATATATATATATAGATAGATAGTACAATGTAAATGAATAATACGAAAAAAATTAACTAAGCTGTTTCGCATTTACGTCATCTAAGAGTAATGTTTGTTTAGTGTAGAAGTTGTCACATTAATAGAAAATAAACTTTATAAACTCACGTGTCCTCACTAAAAGACTTCGGTTCTTCCCTTTGAACCCCAATGACGGCAGAGAACCTGAAACACTTACGTTATACTCGGTAAATGGTTCCAGGTTCGAAGCGTTGCACCATTTTTCATCGAAAGGGTCAGTTTAACAATGCACCTAAAATAAATTTGTTGAATGTAATACTAATATAATAATAATAATATAATAATATTAATAATAAATAAAGAAAGCCGTGAACTGGCACAGTGCTCAGGCCAGACTAATGCGGCACATGGCGTACGCCTGGATTATTATTATTGGCACTATCGGAATTCGAACCCCCGACCTCATCGTCTTCACCTCGTTTATCGGGGGTCACTGAGTCACCGGTCAGCTGGTTGAACTCTTTTACCTTGTTTCTCTGCTATTAAAGGTTAATGAAACAGATACAGCAACGTCCTCATACAACGGACAACCAACTACTGTAGATGTGTATGGTCGAGCCGATAAAATTACATCGGGATCATCATTATTTACCCTCACATACTTCTAAGATTGAGCTTGGGACAGGGTATGACTATTTTATTTCAAATTTAGGAAATGCAAATATCCCATTCAGCTAAAAAAAACCTTGTAAATACACAACGTTTCTGGAACTGAAATTTCCTTTGGGAATATTGCGCTTTAGATGACAAGTGAAATAAGTTTATGGACTAGGGTTCATATTGTAGTCAGTTTTTAGTTCTACAGGGTGATCTAAAGAGGTGTTCCAAAAAATAATGTGCAATACATTATTTATTTATTTATTTATTTATTTTTTTTGGAGGGGGGGGGGCACCTTTTTGGATCACCCTGTAATACTTATCTTTCTTTGTAAATAAGAGTTAGGTATGGTTAAATTATAAGTTAGATTCGCTTATGCCCAGTTAGGTAAGGTTAGGTTGTTTGTTGTGGTTGTTTAACCTACTTCGCAACATCTAAGGCAACATAACAGATTGGACCTACAGCTTTACGTGGGATCTGAACCATGAGTCGATACATCATCTGGACACGGAAGACGGTCCCCATCCAATTACTACCCAGACCCAATGTCGCTTAACTTCACTGATCGACACGAAGCTGTGTTATGACAGTGGCCACGACGTCGTACCCCGGTTAAGATAGGTTAGTGTGTGCTCGGTTTACAGGTTAGGTTGGATTAGATAGTTGGAGCAAGTGTAGTTTACGTCCCCTGTGGTGCCTAGTGTAGTTTACGTTCCCTATATTATCCTAGTGTAGTTTGCGTTCCCCAACTTTGTCCGCATATACCTAATCAAATGAAACGTTAAAACTAACGAAAATATTACGACTTAACCTAACCAATCGTCAATATATATATATATATATATATATATATATATATATATAAATTGACGATTGGTTAGGTTAAGTCGTAATATTTTCGTTAGTTTTAACGTTTTGTTTTATTCGATGGATTCATTTAAAAAATGTCTCCTAAAGACCCTAGTGTAATTTACGTTCCCCAACTTTGACCTAGTGTAGTTTGTGTCCCCTTTTTCGTCAGGGGGACGTAAACTACACTTGCTCCGATAGTTTCATTTCGTCGCCTTTGTCTATAAAAGTGCAAACATTTTTGTAGAATTTTTTTTCTCTCGAAAACTTGGTTCGTCATTGAAAAGATTTGCCTCGTTAAGAAGTTCCACAACCATGCGTCTCTTTCATTTATGTACTGAAGTTGAACCGTCAGTGACACCTTATTGATGGATTGAATTCATCTTTAAAATTAATACATTTTACCTGTAAATATTATTTTAATTTCTGTTTTAATCTGTCAGGACGTATTTCGATACTTTTGCATTATCCTCCCAACACTAATTTTTTTTTATAATGGAAGGAAAATAAAATAATATAACTGTTGGGAGCAAAATATTCTGAAATTACATCATTAGTTATATGAATAAATATTCTTAACCTAACCTAACCTAACCTAACTTGAAGCCGGCTAACTACGGCTAACGCCTGCGGCGGGCTGTTTTTAACCTAACCTAACCTAACCTAATCCCAACACTAATTTTTTTTATAATGGAAGGAAAATAAAGTACCATAACCAAAACCAAACCAACATTATATACAAAAATTAGTGTTGGGAGGATAATGCAAAAGAACCCGTATTTTTTTACAAATATTTTCAAGAGAAAATTTGTATCATCTATTACTGAAATGAGTTTTTAACATTATACAGTAGATCCAGTACTCCTTAACAGGCGCACAACTATAATATGCAATCTGTAACGCAGACTAACCTTTTGTTATTAGTGGAATTGAATTTTGTAAAGGTTGTTAAGTTAAGAACGGGGCAGATTTGGTGATTAAAACCGGTAGGAGTCCAAAATTCCTCTACGTAACTCCACTCGTACGCAGCTGATGATGTAGTAGCATTCATCCGTGAAAGATCAGAAATCTCTCCAACGAGTCCTGAATCAGTAAATGATAATAACCACTAACCCATATATATATATATATATATATAGGATGAATTTCACAATTAAACACGTGAAATGAATGAATGATGCAAACCCACAAGGAAAAACAAAAATGATTCCAAGGCCTTCCGTCCCGTTGTACACATGTATATATTTTTGTCATCTCGCCTTCTCCCTTCATTCCCTGACGAGGTGTACTTCTAAATACATGAAAGGCCTTGGAATAAGTTTTCGTTTTCCTTGTGGGATTGCATCATATATATATATATATATATATATATATATATATATATATATATTCTTATAATATAACACTAACTTACTTTTCAAGTTTTTTACAGATAAAGTTTATCGTTTAATAAAGAAAGGAAGGCGTGTTCGCGAGTGTTCAACATCATTTCCTCTTCCTCCCTACCCCACCCCCCGACGAATCTTGGTAATATGCCAAAATTTAGCCTATCCCGAATAGGGAGATCATTCAACCTACTTATCCAGTTTATGGAGTGGATGTAAAGAGGCTTCAGTTGGGTACCTGAGCACTGTTAAAAATTCAATCATTCCTCCCTTCGTCAGTTGAAAATTTAACTATGTCTGACTGGCGTAATGTCCAGTCTCTCATTTTTCATCAAATTTCTTATACCTGAGGGACAGTTACTTTTACCTCCTTAGCTAAGGTTTCCTGACCAAATCTTAAAGATCAGCTGTCGAGAACCACATAACTATATTTCAAAAGACACATTCGTTCCACATACGTGCCATAATTACAGGAATAATTGCTTCCTTCAAATATTGAATTGAATACGCGGACTCTTTCGTTTTCCCATATCTCCTTATCAAGCAACGCCTTTCAGCAGTGGATTCCTTAATTTAATTTCTTTTAAAAATGTATGTTTTTACATTACAACGAGAGGCCATTAGTAAAAATCAATGAGGAGGGCCAGGGACTGGCACAGCGGTCAGACCAAACGAATGTCGACCATTGCACTAATTACTGGATCATAATTACCAGCAGCACCGGAAGCCGAAAACCCGGTTTCACTGTATTTACTTCGCTCATAGGGGAACGGTTTTACCACTGAACCAGGGGCACTGGATATATGAGAGAATGTTACACTCTAAAAACTGTCCGCTGCGTGTATCTTAGATCCGAGCGGAAAAGGACAAAAAGTATTCTGGGTATAAAGTATGTAAAGAGTACACTCGGCAGACCGAAGGTACACTGAGAATACACTGAGAGTACACTGAGTTTTCTTTAATCCCTGGAAGTGTACTCTCTGTATTTTTCACTTAGTTCCAGAGGACACTATTTGTCAAGAAGCTAACTGTTTCAGCTACTCTGTATCTGCTATCTATTATCTGCCTTTGAAGTACTTTATATTTTACAGAGAATGTTTAGTCCTTTTTCCCGCGTGGATCTAAGATACACACAGCGGACAGTTTTAGAATGTACCCAGGCCACTGCCAACGCCCATGGCTTTGTGGGTGGGTAACACCGTTAATCTTTGAGCGAAGTGAAAACATGGAGGTCCGGGGTTCGATGAGGCTGGTGATAGTATAATCCAGGAGTCAGCGAAATGGGTCGCAATCGTCTGTCCTGAGCTCTGTGCCAGGTTGTGTTCCTTATTATTATTAACTCCGCCCACTCTCCGCTCCGTTTATAATCTTTGGTATTTCACCTAACACTTATAAATTAAATTAAAAAGGAATGGTTTACCTGTTGGCTTGTATTCACAAATGGCGGGAAGGAGCGCTCCACACGATTCTCCGTACCAAATGTATCTTTGGTCTATAGAAGACCATACGGATTTTATGCAACAAGTCGCGGAGCTTAATCCAGAGTCCGTATGAGGAAGTAAGCTGTAAATCCACCTCGATCCATCACTCCATACGTCCCCTTAATTAAATTAGGGTAGATAAAAATAATAATAAATAATCAGGAAAGCCAAAAACTGGCAAAACGCTCAAGCCAGACGAATGCGGCCTATTGCGCTAATTCCTGTATTATTATTGCCAGCACCATTGGGGTTCGAACCCACGACCTCAGTGCATTTACTTCACTTACAGAGAAACGTGGTGTTACCCACTGAGCTATGGGTGCTTGTTAATTGCATTGTTAATTACCAGACAGCAATTTTTATTGAATTATAAAGGTTTTTTTTTTTACCTTTATTGTCAGGGCACATATTAAGGCCAATCCAAAAGGAATTATAACTGCCTTGGTTGTAAAGCTTAGGGCGAATTAGTTCTTCCTCTTCTTTAGTGCCAAAAGTGACAAGAGTGCCATCTCCCTTCTCGCAACTTTTTTCCTGTTTAGTCCAATGTTCTCCACCAGCTCGGCCAACGTATATATGCATTTGGGAATCCATCTCAATCATTCCAATAGGAAGACCTGGGAAAAACAAATGAATTTATGTTCTTTCTTAATGAAATGCTGAAAAATTTACTTCTGATCGAATACCCAAGAGAATATCATATAATAATGATGATAATTGTAGGTTGAGTTGTTTCAGTTCGTTTGTGACACCTTCTACAGAAGGTCATATGGCGGAAGGGACCTATACAGCTTTCCGTAGGATCTAAACCACTATCCCATCCAGGGGCGGATCCAGAGCACAATTTGGAGGGGGGATGGTCACCTTCCAGAACCTAAGATTATAATACATTGGCAGGCAACTGATGTAACAGAATTGCCGACGATTATCACATATTCGTTCTGCCTATAAAGCATGCAGGAAGGTATCTGTTTTTGGTCAAAAAAGTCAATTTTTTAAGGTGACAGTTAGCTCCAATGAGGTATTTTGTATTGTCTCCTCTTTATGTTTCCGATCTCCTTTCTTTCACTTTCTTTATCTTAATGGTTTACAGGTCTCATGGTTTGGGGGGCGATCGTCCCCCTCGCCCCCCTAAATCCGCCCCAGACCCCACCGAAGAAGATAGAGAGAAGCACCACTTTATCAGTAGGCTACCCTAGCGAGTACCCATATACGCATCTAAGCGATCGAATGTCGTTCTCAGGTAAAATGCTTATGGGGGGTTAAGTTAGATGCATTGTTTTACTCTTATTTTTATTTGTATAACCTAACCTAACCTAACCTGCAAACACGTTTCATTTGGAGTGACATTCGACCGCTCAGCTCAATGGATTTAGAGAATTCGATCAGGAAGAAACATCACGTATACGGATATGGCTGGATGACGTACCGGTAAAAAGAGATGAGAATCCGCATTGAACGATCACTCCGCCGTAATCGCAAGAGACATTAATGTTGTAAACGGTTTCCATTTTCAAGTGAGGAAACTGTAATTTGAGCTCGCTTCCTCCAGTGATCGTCTTCGATTGTAAAGACGTTACTGAAATTAATGGGGAAAAGGGGAGTTATATATAAAAACTAAGATAACATCATTTATATATATATATATATATATATATATATATCATAGTCGGCGGAAAGGGGGCGGCCCGGGTGCCGACGGTCCCCTCTTAAGATATTTTGACATTTTAAACTTTGAAAAACAAGATTTTCGGAGTAAAAAAAAAAAAATAAACATTTACTTTGTATTTGGGCTACGTAACATATTTCGTAACTTGTAAGTTCGTAACTGTAACACTTTAGCATGTTCACCCAATCTAGTGAATGTAGTCTAGTAGTATGGTAAGCAATCCTACTTGGCCCCTTCTTGCGCGCTGACGTTCCGCCGCCACTGATATTTATATATTTACATAAAAATAATTTTATTTGTATTTTACTCAATATTTGAATGAAATTTGACATAAATTTAGTCTAATATTAATCGTTTAATTTATTTCTCTCACACTTTTTCTCTTCCATGATCGAGACATTATATAAATTTGCTGTCGCCGTGTATTCCGATGTAAGGTCGATGTCAGCCATTGTTAATCTGTTAAGCGCTTCAGCTGCTAAATCTCCTTCCCTTACGAGAGCTGGTGACCACGTGACAATCAGCATCCCTTCCCATTGAATATTTGCTTCCAACTTCACATCCGTAATGAAAGCTCCAAATCCTCCTTTTGAACCATCGGGTTTCAAGGAATTCCACTCGACTAGAGAAGCAAAAGATACACATTTTTGGCTTTTTATTTTTTAAATTAAGCTTTATTTTCATTAGTTTAAACAAAAAATGTTTAAGAAATGATAATTAAATTTTGCGAAACGAAATCTTAAGATATTGTTCGATTACTTACTAATATAAAGCTCATAAGCGAACGAAGGAGCGTATCGTAAAATATTTGCTTGAGGGGTAAAAGTTACGTTGAATTGCGATCCAACTAAATTCTGCAGAAGTTTCGAAGAATTCTGTAAAAAAAAAAAAAAAAAAATGAGCAATCACTATAGATTCTCAAATAATATCCCAAATGTTTATACTGCAATTAATTCTATTTACCACGATCATGGCATGGCTGCCGATAAATTAACGCTCATTATTTTCGCGTGAATGTAACTACTGTCTCATTATAGGTAATTTTGTCCTTGTTGTACTCTTACATTCGGAAAGAGCACCGAGCGTAATGAGATTACAGACCATCTAGGACGTTTTGGCGCCGACATTTTGGCGCTGGACGTTTTGGCGCCGCCGTTTGGGCGCCACCGTTTGGGCGCCGCCGTTTGGGCGCGGAGCCGGTTTGACGCCGCCGTTAATTAGTATTAAGTATTAAGTAGTAATACTTGGTTATTAACCTGAAGTGCTCTGTCTTTTCAGATAAGTTGTGTTGTTTGCGAGCAAAAGAGTCAGTGTATTATAAGGTGTATATATAATATGGGTGCTTTTCCGTTATCTGCCCCATTGACGATTAGTTAGGTTCAGTCATGATATTTTCGTTAAAACTAACAAAAATATCACAACTTAACCTAACCAATCGTCACTGCCCGGTTAGGTCAACTGTACGCCCTTGACGATTGGTTAGGTTAAGTCGTGATATTTTCGTTAGTTTTAACAAAAATATCGCGACTTAACCTAACCAATCGTCAAACGGCGCCCAAACGGTGGCGCCAAAACGTCCCATTCCGGATTATAGAACCTCTAACGCAAGACAATAATGCCAACGACTGAACGCCGGCATCTTCCAAAGTAAAAAGAGGAATGACAAGTATTCCATTTCGTAAAATAAATAAATATAATGATAATAAAATTACGTCGTTTAAAACTGTAAACACTTTGGGATTAAATGAAGATTTACTGAACACACTGAAGATAAAACTCATTTCCACTTTACCCCAGCAAGAAATGAGACGTTTGGTAAAAGTCATGAGCGTTTTATGTCACACAAATCTTTTATGTCAACTTTATGACATTTACTGAACGTCTCATTTCTTGCTTGGACGTTTTATGTCAACTTCATGACATTTACTGAACGTCTCATTTCTTGCTTGGACGTTTTATGCCAACTTCATGACATTTACTGAACGTCTCATTTCTTGCTTGGACGTTTTATGTCAACTTCATGACATTTACTGAACGTCTCATTTATTGCTTGGACGTTTTATGTCAACTTCATGACATTTACTGAACGTCTCATTTCTTGCTTGGACGTTTTATGTCAACTTCATGACATTTACTAAACGTCTCATTTCTTGCTTGGACGTTTTATGTCAACTTCATGACATTTACTGAACATCTCATTTCTTGCTGGGACGATAAGTAAACAATTGAAAATTAAAAAAAAACCTTCTGTTGAAACGTGTCACTATAGAAATCTAATACAGTAATCCTCTTTATAATATTTAAAAAAGGGATTTAGATCATCTTACGGATTACGAACGTACCTTACATTACAAATTCTCGTTAATGGTATCTATGATAAATCCAGATGAGTACCATTCACAACTATTAATACATTTATGTATTTCATCATCCATTTACCTTATTATCGACTTCAACACTGATTACTTCCTTTCCTTCTTGATTCGTAACGGTTATTCTTGTATTTGTTGTCACCCATCCTGGCCCTTCTGCTGTCCACGAGAGGAATACGTCGTTTGAAGAATCCGAAGACGGTGATGATGAGGAAGCTCGAACAGTCCAGGACTTAATCTCTTGTGGGCGCCGAAAAGTCACTAAACAACAATGAGGAATATATATACATAGGACTATGGTTTTCAATGCAAAAAAAAAAAAATATATATATATATATATATATATATATTTGCATTGAAAAGCATAGTTCCTATGTTTCCAGACTTTTGACTCACCCTGTGTGTGTATATATATGTGGAGAGAGAGAGAGAGAGAGAGAGAGAGAGAGAGAGAGGAGAGAGAGAGCTTAATTAGTTGTAAAATACTGGCAAAAGTTATTAATGTATAAAATGGAAAAATACAATATGGAGTTTGTTTCCATGGAAACTGAAATTGAATTGTTATCCAAATTCACGCGCAGCAATTTCGTTTTCAGGCACCGGATTAACATTATACCTTACGTTTAATCTTTGTCCTGACCTTGATATTGTTGTTGACACGTTGATTCAGCTGGATCACAACCTTGTACAGTTGCGATAACAAAATTTTTTTCACAAGGAGGTCTCTTCCTGTGAGGGCATGTGAGGGATAGAGAATATATTGCCCCCCAATGGGACTGGGAACCATTACCCTTCTCGCTTCCACAAAGAAGGTGGAGGAACTCACAGGAGGTCCTTCTGTTGTTTCTGCCCGTTGCAATGTGGCCTAAGATTCATAATTTTTTTTTTGAAAAATATGCAGTCAACCAGTGTATATATGTATATATATAAAGTGTGTATGTGTGTGCGTGTGTGTGCGTGCGTAGCAACTGGCCATAAGTGAGGTCAAGTTGTGATTATTCACGGACGTAGTGGGGTAATTTTTTTGTTAGCTGTAACACTTTTGGTACCTCGTAACATTAAAACATTTATATGTAAAAAATCTATAGAAATATTTTTGTAGAAAAAAGGTATACTAGTCCCCATTAGGTTAGGTTAGCTAAGGTTTGGTTAGGTTAGGTTAAATTATATTTCATTAATTAGGCTTTTAGATATATGGATTTGAAAAATTCGGCACCTCGCTTATTCGGAGATGCGCACACATGTGTGTGTGTGTGTGTGTGTGTGTGTGTGTGTGTGTGGATTATACTCGTATTAACATAATAATTTTAATTTTTAATAAAAATAAAGAACGAAAAATCAAATATATATATATATATATTTTTTTTTAATTGGGGTTGTTTAACCTCCTTCGGAACATCGAAGGTCATATGACAGAGGGGACCTACAGCTTTACGTGGGATCCGAACCACGGGTCGCTACATAATCTAGGCGCAGAGAACGGTCTCCCATCCAACTACTACCCAGACCCAATGTCGCTTAAACTTCGCTGATCTCCGAGAAGCGGTGTTACGACATCGGCCACTACGTAGCCCATATATATATATTATATTATTATATAGAGAGAGAGAGAGAGAGAGAGAGAGAGAAATTGTAAATGCCTGCAACTTACATTATATTCATTAATCTCTAAATTATAAGATTGGGATTGTTCTATCCCAGGGATCATCACAGATGGAATATCCCAAGTAGCTTCAATCCACCCAGAGGGCAAAGCTGTCAACTTCAAATTCGTCAGAGGAACCAGTTCTATAGAAGAAAGAATATATTAGGGTGTGCACTGGAGATGTTTACTGTAATTTGCGAATTGTAAATCTGTTTATAGAAATACGAGTATAAAATGTACAGCTTTTGAGAAAAAGTTCGCATAAAATTTTTAAAAAACCATAAACAAATTCTAATTGGTTACCTATATTGTATATATTATTAATTTTGGTAACTAAAAATTAAAAGAAAAAATAATGTAATTGTAATTTTTTTACGGTTTTTATAATTTTTCCGAAACTTATTGTAATATTACCTAAGTGGTGTGTATAAAGTCACGTGCGAAGAGACAAATCCGATTTGATTATTTAACGAAAATGAATATGGACAAGTAATATTTATTACATGTACTTTATAACAATTGTATATTCCATAGTAAGGTTTATAAAAGGTGTTGAAAATGTTCTTACGAGTTAAAAAAAACAAGTTGAAACTAGTTTAAACCAATTCAAATCGGATTTGTCCCTTCACTTGCGTTACTTTATACACATCTTGTATGTAAATTTCGTGTATCTGTAGATAAATAAAGGATTTAGTTGAACTGAACTTTGTTATAGGGCAGTAGTTCTTAACCTTTTTATACTGCGACCCAAATTCTGGTCACGGGGGCTAGCTCGGCGACCCTGGCTTCAAACAGTTCACTCGTAATAGATAATATAATAAATAATTAATGGTAAAATTATTAGATAACACATAAATAAATGATAATGACAGTTTGATCACCCAATCAAAATGGCTTGGCGAGCCAATTTTGGCTCGCGACCCAGGAGTTAAGAACCACTGTCATAGGTAACCCGTCTGCTATTGTTATTTATTTATATTCAAATAAGGTAATGTAATTTTAGTTTATAAATGTTTTATACCGGCTTGCATTTACGTATCTATTTGGATGTAATCTTCAAAAGGAAGACTCTTTTGGTATTATTTACCAAAGTTACATTGGTTCATTATTGTAAAGTAATTCACATAAGATGACTCTTTACTTTTCATTAAATACATTCATGATTGCATCATCATTATACAACGTAATTAGTGAGTTTTTTTTTTATTTTCCATTTACACAGAAGAATAATAAGTTTTTTAAAATTAACTAATTAGTATTTTTTGGGTTAGGGGGTGGGAGGAGGAGCTTTTTTGAAACTTATTTATTTTTGGTGAATTTCTTTTCACAATTCTATATTTAATTTAATTATATTATTCAGTTTAATTTACCTTCGGAGCATCCAGCAACTCTAGCCTGAAACACTTCTCATTGTCCCCCGGCCATCGCACCCCTGTTTTGATACTTAGACGGATTTTTCGGGCTAAAATCATCCCAAAAGGATGGATCTTTACTTCTTCACTCTTGTCCAAAGTATCTTCACCGTAAAACTGTCAATGTAGATGATGTACTGTATATAATTGTTAACAGCAGTACAACTCTTTGGCAATACTATTTTGTTAAACTTGATTTCCCGAGTAAAATGTAGACAGGTTATAAAATGTACTAAATTAACATTTTCAGTGTTTTGTAGAGGACCACTTAACCTAACCCTTTCCGGCCAATGGGTACTATGAACCCATAATAGTATTTTCTGTATAAACCGTAAAATTTTGCCCACTGACTGCATTGGACTAACGCGTCACTTGTCCTCTGGAACTTAACTACTGGGTGTCGCTCTGGATGGCACTGTGTGGCTTATCTGTTCTTCCTATAGCTTTTGTTGTAACACGGTAGCATGGTTTGACAGCAACAAAGTGAAGTACACATATTATATTATCAGAAATAAATGTTGTACGAAGGATGTGTAGTTTATGGCTGCAGAAATAAATGTTATAAGAAAGGTACATGTAGAGTCATTTAGAGTCATTTAGAGTCATTCACAGTCATGGCGAATTTATCACAAAATCCTAAAAACTTATTTCTTTTTGTAAACAAATATTCACTGTTTTCAGTTGTGTTTGATTATCGTGAAAATGTTTTGATTTTGTAATTCATACTTAAATCGGGCTTCAAAGGGTTAAATATAACATTAAAAAATCAGAATTAACTATGACATACTGAAAAGAGGGCCAGTCCAGTATGTCAAAGAACCCGAACCACATTGAACAGGAAGAACAAATTGATTTTTAACTTTTTTCATGACTGCTTGAACAATTTATAGTATCTTACCATGGTTGTTTGGCTTCCGCAACATGTACTCCACTGATCCCCAGACGTTGAATTTTTAATGTAAAATCCAACATGATGAGCGTAAGCTTCATCCTTGAGTGATTGCGGAGGGCCTTGGGTCTTCATACCTAAAATTATCAGTACTAATTTCAGCATCAGCAAAACAGATAAGTACAGTAAATTACTCATTAATTTGCTATAATAAACTTATATCTGTCTCAAAAGAAACTTTTTTTTTTACTATGATTCATTTGTCGTCAGCGTCAGTTGTATAGTGGGTAACACCATTACTTTATAAATGAACTGAAGACACTGAAATCGGGGGTTCGAACCCAGATGATGTTCGTAATAATAATATAGGCGTTAGAGCAAAGTTCCGCATTAATTGTTAGCCTGAGCGCTGCGCCAGTTTCTGGCCCTTCCCATTGATTGATATTACGATTCATTTGTCCAGTATAATCTGTGATTACGATAATGTATATTTAACATTAATAAATGAATTAGAAAATTATTGCGAAAAAAGCCTACTTTGTTAGACTAACTATTAAATTAATTTTAGCTGTTAGTTAGGTTAGGTTAGGTTAGGTTAGCTTTTTACCTGAAACAAAGGTCAGCTGACCGAGATCGATGGTGAGTGACACCTCTTCTTTTTCTACAACTTCTGAATCTTTGAAACACCAAGCACTTTCTCTATTCAGACGAGCCCCACTCCCATCGTTGCCCAGAGAAGTTCTTTGGATGTGTAAAAATAGTCATTAAAAGATTTAATTCTCTCTCTCTCTCTCTCTCTCTCTCTCTCTCTCTCTCTCTCTCTCTCTCTCTCTCTCTGCGTGATGCGTATATATTATGCATAAGTTTAGGAAGTAAATGTGAATGTGAAATTAGAGTTAATGAAAGTGTAATGATGAATGATGAATGGGTAACTAAAAAAAACAAAAAACATAACTTCATTCAGAAAAAAAAAAATGTAAGTGACAGAGTTTCATAGTATTTTTGTTCAATATTTTTCTGTACATTTTAGATACTTGATATAATATTATTATATTTTATACTAAGGATTCACTTTATTTATGACATTTAGAGAAGTGAAAATAGCAAGTAATAGTAATAGTAATAACAATAATATAATAATATTATTATTATTACTATTTTGGCATAAAATATCAGCCTTTGTGAGGATTGTTGAAAACAAATTGAGTTCAATATAAATTCGATCAATTGATTTGCAGTCAGTAATTTTAATTAGTGAGAAATAATAATATGATATAATGTGTACAAAAATAATGTAATGTAATATGTACAAATATAATATAAATGTACAAATAATATAATATGTACGAAACTGTACATTAACTCAGTAAGGGCTGTACCAAGCCAGTTTGAGAAATGTGGTGCAGTGACGATTCCGCTGCGCGTAATGTATTTGACTCAACCTAGTTCCCTTCTTAAAGGGCTTATTTTTCCTGGTTGGTGACGTTGCAACCCGTTTCAGCGCCCTCTGGTGGTGGACGAAGGACGCAAAATGGAAAATCAGCCATCATATATTTTCAAGAAGGACGCAAAATGGAAAAATCAGCCATCATATATTTTCAAGAAGGACGCAAAATGGAAAATCAGCCTTCATATATTTTCAAACTATGCAAATAACCTTATTTACAGATTACTACACTCCATCATTAACTAAATTGAAATTATTATCGAACCTTTCTTAAAGAGAAACAATTATATAACGGGGTTTTCAGTACTTGAGAACTTATAAATCCTTTACAACTTAAAAGGAAGGTACTACATCATTCTTTTATTGATTAGCCAAATCGGAAACAAGTCAAATAATCTACAGGAAAAAGTCAGATTTAGGACGGATTTACAAGTCTATATAGATTGCGTGCTCTGAGCAGACACGCATTTCATTTCTGTTCAATGACCCTGCAACATTTAACAGATTAAAACGTAATAATCAATCTTGAAAATAATTGAAGTTACATAGAAAATATTGGTAAACATACACTCAGAATGATAAAAACTATAATTAAGAATGAGTAGGCAAATTTTCTCTAGTTAGACTTTTAATACAGACCATGTAACATATCACTTTATATAGTCATCGTTTATACAGGACTATTTAACCTCAGAAAAGAGTGAGTAATGAACAATAAAGGAGATAATATAGATAATACAATACTTGGTTGAAACAACCATCTTATTCTTGAATATGGTGACTGTTTAACCAATTAACCAATTCAAAATGGTTAATCAACCCTGCAGTGCTTCCGATAACCATGCTTATCAGTTTTGTTAAATTTTAAATAGTTGAATATTGGTTGCTTGTGAAATAATAGAATTGCTGCGATATAGTAATTTTTTTCATTGTGAAAGTAATATATATATATATATACCTTACAGCTTACACAGAATACATTGTTTACATATTAAACAAAACCCATCGCAAACAACTTATCTTCAAGTGTTGATAATATAAATATACAAGAGGAGAAGAAAATACCATCATTGCAGCAGCTAAATTATTTATTTGCAAATCAATCTCGCTCGTTAATCCAACCAATTACGCTCGTGATCAGAAAAAATAAGCATGGTTGGTGGAGTCACTGCATGGTTGGATTGATCATTTGGATTCGTTGGTAAATAGTTAACAAATTTTTCTCTGTGTAGGATTAACTTAAGAAATAGGCATTATGGAATGAATGGATTTGAAATTCATGGTTTTTGATACAGTGACTCATGGCGTGGTTTTGAGTCTTAATGGTGACCACTCCAACAATTATGTATTTGTTGTATCTCATAAAAATGTATATCTATCTACTTATGCACCTTTTTCTATATCTATCTATACACCTTTGTTGTTTATTCAACTTTTATTTAATTATTAACTGAAAACATTTATTTTGTCAAAATTAAGTAAAATTAAATAAACATATATATATATATAATATATATATATATTATATATATATTATATATATATACACACACACACCACACACACAGTATATGGGATAAATTTCACATTTAAACACGTGAAATGAATGAATGAATGATGATGCACATCCACAAGGAAAAAGAAAAATGATTCCAAGGTCTTTTGTGTATTCAGAAGTACACCTGAGGAGGTGTACTTCTGAATACACGAAAGGCCTTGAAGTCATTTTTCTTTTCCCTTGTGGGGTTGCATTATATATATATATATATATATATTATATATATATTATATATATACCTTTCAACCTTTCAAATGTTGCGTGCGAGGATTCCTTATTTCACGAAGGTCAAGCTCATCACCCCTCCTCTCGAGTTGGCCTGGTGAAGTAGCCTTTAATCTATATACATATATATATATATATATATATATATATATATTATATATATTATATATATATATATATATATATATATATATATACAGGGTGTCCCAGAATTAACTATCTATTTCAATGAAATCGGACAAATTTTTTAAAAACAACTTTTATTTATGTTTATCATGTTTAATATGTGTTAAAAATGTATAAATTTCTAAATTTTTTTCATAATTATATTTTCATAATTTTTTCATTATCTGGTCGAATGAAAGACCGTCTGAAGTCATAGAATGGCAAAGAGACTCTCCAAAAGTTAACGTGTGGCTTGGAATGACCAAATCCAAAATTTATGGCCCATTCTTCTTTGCGGAAGCAATTGTAACAGGTACCGTCTACCTTGATATGCTTCAGCAGTTTCTCGAACCACAGCTTCTTGATGATGGCATTCTTGATAATGTTGTGTTTCAACAAGAAGCATTGATCTTTTGGCGATAAACCTTTGTTTTTATGAAACCCCATGCAAAGAAATCCAGGAGTGTCAAATCCGGAGAACGCGGAGGCTAAGGTCGAGGTCCTCCACGTCCAATCCACCGATTCGGAAGGCGTCTGTTGAGGTATTCTCGAACAATTAGAGCATAATGACATGGTGCTCCATCTTGTTGAAACACAACATTATCAAGAATGCCATCATCAAGAGCTGTGGTTCGAGAAACTGCTGAAGCATATCAAGGTAGACGGTACCTGTTACAGTTGCTTCCGCAAAGAGAATGGCATAAATTTTTTTTTTTTTTTGGATTTGGTCATTCCAAGCCACACGTTAACTTTTGGAGAGTCTCTTTGCCATTCTATGACTTCAGACGTCTTTCATTCGACCAGATAATGAAAAATTATGAAAATAAAATTATGAAAAAAATTTAGAAATTTATACATTTTTAACACATATTAAACATGATAAACATAAATAAAGTGTGTTTTTTAAAATTTGTCCGATTTCATTGAAATAGATAGTTAATTCTGGGACACCCTGTATATGAAAAATTATTTCACGAAAGTGACACGTGAAAAATATTTATGATGAATAAAACCACGAAGGGAAAGAAACAAAGGGGTGCTCAAGCGCTTTCGTCTAATGACATCTTCAGGAACACTAAAGTACATAAAGATTCAAGAAAGCGCTTGAGCACCCCTTTGTGTTTCTTTTCCCTTCGTGGTTTTATTCATTATATATATATATATATATATAAGTTTATATATGATGAATAAAACCACGAAGGAAAGGAAACAGAGAGTGGTGCTCAAGCGCTTTCGTCTAATGACATCCTCAGGAACACTAAAGTACATAAAGAGTTCAGACTATATATGGGTTACAAAAAAAAGTATATATATATATATATATAGTATAGAAATAAGAAATTGTGGGAGGAGCATACACATTTGTAAGGAAACTCCCAATTTTAGCACTTTGCTCGAATTCAACACAAGCTCAAATGAATTGTTTACAATCCGTTTTATAGATAATACCTAAATGATATATAGGTCACAAAAAAATTATATAAAAATAGAAGAACAATTAAAGAAATAAAATAAAAATAAAATGAAAATATAAAAATTGTAAGAGGAGCATAAAAATTCAAGCTCAATGGATTATTTACGACCTATTTTATGGATAATGCCTAAATAATATGTCACAAAAAATAAAAATAAAGAAATAAAAATAAAAATGAATTGAAAATTAAAAATAAAAATAAAAATTGTAAGAGGAGCATACAAATTTATAAGGGAAGAATTACCAAAGGATTTGCACACGCGTGTAAAACAGCATCAATATTCCGTTAGAACGGGACAGTCGTCCAGTGCTCTTTTTGTCCATTTGTCAGAATTATCCCATTGTATTGATTGGAATAATGCTTCAGTTTTGTTTCATTCTAGCAACATTGTTAATAGAAATATTCTTGAGTCTGCTGTTATTCAAATTACAAATAACTTTAACATGAGCAAAGGTCTCTTCCAACTCGATCCCGTTGTTTTGAATTCGTTCAGAAGAGATTTAAACAAGAAGGGCAGAGTGCTAAATCTTTGGTAATGCTTCCCTTATAAATTTCTATGCTCCTCTTACAATTTTTATTTTTATTTTTCAATTCATTTTAATTTTTATTTCTTTATTTTTAGTTTTTGTGACATATATTATTTAGGCATTATCCATAAAATAGGTTGTAAATAATCCATTTGAACTTGAATTTGTATGCTCCTCTTACAATTTTTATAGTTTTCATTTTATTTTTATTTTATTTCTTTAATTGTTCTTCTATTTTTATATACTTTTTGTGACCTATATATCATTTAGGTATTATCTATAAAACTGGTTGAAGACAATTCATTTGAGCTTGTGTTGAATTTTAGCAAAGTGCTAAAATTGGGAGTTTTCCTTACAAATGTGTATGCTACTCCCACAATTTCTTATTTCTATACTATACACACACACACACACTTTTTTTTGTAACCTATATATAGTCTTGAACTCTTTATGTACTTTAGTGTTCCTGAGGATGTCATTAGACGAAAGCGTTTGAGCACCACTCTGTGTTTCCTTTCCTTCGTGGTTTTATTCATCATAAATATTTTTCACGTGTTACTTTCGTGAAATAATTTATACATATATATATATATATATATATATATATATATATATATATATATATATATATATATATATATATATATATATATCTATAGATAGATAGATAGATAGGAAATATGAATTGTGGAAAACGAAAATTAATTAAATTTTATGGTATGAACACTGTTAAATATCGTATTTTCTAGCTGTCTGTTTATTTATATATATATATATATATATATATATATATATATATATATATTATATATATATATGTGTGTGTGTGTGTGTGTGTGTGTGTGTGGTTCCTAAAGACATTTCTCAAAATAGAACCAAATTAATTGCGCTTGCGTATAATGTAATTATACGTGTATGAATATTATTATTAATAGAAAATAATTTGAGATATTTCAGTAATGATATAATTTAAAAAACGGGTGTACAAAGTTAATTACAATTGATTTTAGCCTTTAATGTATATATATATATATATATATATATATATATATATATATATATACACCTTACCTTACCTTACGAACCTTATGTTGTTTCGTGCGTTGGTCTCTCTTCACACGGAGGTCAAGCTGGTGGCCCCGCCTCTAGGCCTGGCTTGGTGGAGGAGCGAGTTGCTTTCTTGCGCTCTCTACCGTATATAGTCAGGCACGCCCGGCTCATCTGGTACCGTCCTGAGCCAGGCATCCAGTCTTCTCTCGAAGACTTCAACTTTGACCCCCGTTACGTTTCTGAGGTCCTTTGGAAGCTGGTTGAAAAGTCTTGGCCCCCTGACAACCAAGCTATTTTCCTTCAGAGTTGAGGAGGTCCCTTGTCGGGCCTTTAATTTAGGAACACTACACATTCTGCCTTTCCTATTTTCCAGTGTTGTTTGAATCGTAATTGGGTTTAGTTTTAGGTTTGGTTCCAGTTTTTCGATCTTTTTCCATATGTAGATTATGGTGTACCTCTCTCTTCTTCTTTCCAGGAGTACAGATTTAGTTTACGTAGTCTTTCCCAGTAGTTGAGTTCTTTGCAGCCATCAATCTTGGCTGTGAAATGCCTTTGCGTTTCTTCTAGTTTATTAGTTTCTTCCTTTTTATATGGGGACGTCAAAACTGAGCAGTATTCAAGTTTTGGTATAATCAGTGTTTTTAGCAGGGGAATCATTACTGTCCTGTCCCTTCTCTTGAACGTTCTTAGTACCTGTCCCACGACTCTTTTTGCTTTATTTATCGCTACCTGATTTTGTGTTTCGAATTTCGCATCATCGGTCGTTATTATCCCGAGATCGATCGCTTTCATGCTTCTCTGAATTTCCTGTCTATCTGGAGCATAATATGCAGTCTAAGTTCTTCTTTTCTACCATATCTCAAGAGCTGAAATTTCTCGGTGTTAAATGACATGTTGTTATCTTCTGACCATTTGTATATTTTGTTCGTGTCCGTCTGCAAGGCCAGTACTGTCCCTTGTGGTACTGAGCTGCGTACTTCCGATTCTGATAATGATATACCTTGAATTTTGACGACCTGCAGACGTTCCCTGAGGAAGTTGTAGATCCATTTTCCCACTTTGACTGTTATTCCCATATATTTCATTTAATGTGCTATTATACCATGGTCACATTTGTCGAAAGCTTTAGCAAAATCTGTGTATATAACATCGTAGTTGTTATTTCCTTCCAATGCAATATAATATAGAATTATGAATATATAACATAATTTTTTCAAATTTCGTGATATTACTATTATGGCAGGCAATGCATAAGAATTAAAATTAATATTAATGTTTTCATTATGATAAAAATAATAACTTTCTCAAGAGTTTCAGCCACAGAAAATTCAATGAAACAAGTTTCATTCAATTTTCTGTTACCAGCTATTTATATTTTGAGGTTTATATATTTGTTTGTTCATTAATAATTAATACTTTACATGAAATGTGCATGACTGGGCCTTATAAGCTACTTTATAAGCTATTGTAAATTGCATAATTTATTAGAGGTAATATCCGCATAACATCCGCAGTCAGAAGTGCGGATGCGAATGTTAAAAATGATGCGGATATCCGCAGATGCGGATGCGGATATCTGGTCCACCACTAATATATATATATATGAAGAGGAGGGGAACAAGCTTGACTTTCATGAAATGAGGAATCATTGTACGGAACATTTAAACGGTTGAAAGGTATATATATAAACCAGGTGTACCTACCCAAGTCAGATGGAGTAATTAAAAAATCATTTCTCTCCTACATCAAGCCAGATTTAGACCTCCTCGCAGAACCACTGGCAGGTTGACAGGATATATATATATATATATATGATACTGATAAATGATTGACAAGATATTAATCCCATAAAAATGTACAACATTTACGAAAGTAATAAACGATACGACTAATTATTAATTACTAATTATTAATAATAATAATAAATAATAATTAATAATAATTATTAATTATTATTAAACAATATATACGGGTGCGGCAAAAGTAACGCCCTTTTTAGTTTATTCTCTTTTATTGAAGGAAATAAATCAATTACAGCATTTTAAGAGAAATAATAAGGGTTTTAAGAAAAATACAGCATTTTAAGAAAAATAACACTGGGGAACAAATTTCAACTTTTTGTCTATTGAATTAGATTTGACAGTTAGTTCTAGGTAATTTGGGTGCGCTGAGCACGAATTTTTACTCGGTTTTGCTCTATCAGGTCCTGATTTTGCTCAACACCCCTCCTCTTTCGTCGTATTCATAAAAAGGTTTTTTTTCTCAATACTCGCTAAGTCTTTTTGCAGTTACACATTATGCAACTAGGTTTTTATCTAGGTATTTGTACCTATTGTTATGGTATTGTTGTATTATGTATATTTTTATATGTAACACCCTAAAAATATTTTTAATTTTGTCATTTTTAACCCATTTTAATATTAGTAAATTAAGCTAAAAATATCATAGAATTCTAAAATTTTCTCGAGCGTTCCTGTTCTCTGTAGAGTATTCTAGAGGGACAACTAAAATATATAAAAGCGACTCGTTTCCAGAGTTAATCAGTCAATTCAATCAGTCAGTCAGTCAGTCAGTCAGTCGAGTTAGTTTGTTTGTTTGTTTTTTCTGTTTAAGGTGCTTTCAACCCTGCTGGATTATTGACACCATTTTTTTTTTTTTTTGTAGAGAAAGGTGGTGAAAGAAGTAGTAGAAAGAATTTATATTGTACCTACTCATCCGTGTTTCTAGTTTAATTTCATAGATTGTAAGTACCTATTTCATAATAAGTACCTATTTAAACTAATTTTTGTGTTTATATTTCAGATTTTCTTAAATTTATGAATTAAGGGCTTTAAATACCTTTACAAATTGGCAGAACAATCAAGCAATATGTCATCAAGCACTAGAAAGTTCAAATGCAAAACAACCCTGATTCCTTCTGTTATATATGTGGAAATTTTACACTTCCACATCAACGAGCAATATAACTGACTTCGTAAAAAGAGCTTACTTAGCTTATTTTGGCATAAAACTGGGGACCAAGATAAATCGTGGGCTCCACATAAAGCCTGCACTATATGCATTGAAAGACTGCGACATTGGACGAAGGGTTTGGATTCAAAATACCTTTTGGAGTTCCGATGGTAAGTTTATGATTTCATAAAACTACGTAATTTAATCACTAGTATACTGTAACTTACCTAAATGTAATTGTAACTTAGGTACATAAACAAAAATTTACAGAAAATGTTTATAAGAATCTCAAATATTGCATAAGGTTGAAACACATAGAAATGTTAAATGTTTGGGTGATAACTTTTGATAAAATTCATAAAAACAAGTCTCTCGTCGCTTTTGTTAACGCTTTACAATTTTTTTTCCATATCAGGTGTGGCGAGAGCCTACTAACCACGAGACCGATTGCTACCTTTGCTTTGTCAAGACTTCGGGCTTCACTAAGAAAAATAAACATTGTATCGAGTACCCAAATTTCGACACCGCGATACGACCTGTGCTACATTCAAATGAGATCCCCATTCCAAATTTAAGGGTCTGCCAACTCAAGAATTAGTTGAAGATGTTCCTGAAAATATTGTTATGCACTTTGAGGAGTCAGACACCGATTTTGACCCCAGCGTATTTGAAAGTCAAAACGATCCGCAAAAGTTTAACCAGGCCGAGTTGAATGATCTTGTAAGGGATCTAAATTTGCCAAAAAAGGCTGCGGAAATTTTAGCTTCAAGACTTAAAGAGAAAAACTTGCTTACTTCAACACATACATTTCATTTTACAGAAAAAGAGAAGAAGAACTTGTTAAATATTTTAGAACAGAGGATAGTTTAGTATATTGCTGCGACATAGTTGGTTTGTTAAAGAAGATGGGGGTTGAGTCTTACGATGCAAATGATTGGCGCTTGTTTTTAGACAGTTCGAAAAGAAGTCTTAAGTGTGTGTTGTTGCATAATGGCAATCTATACGGCTCGATACCGATTGGGCACTCAACAAAATTAAAAGAAAAGTATGAACATATAGAAAAGGTTTTAAATCTTATCAAATATAGAGAGCACGAGTGGATCATATGTGTTGACTTAAAAATGGTTAATTTTCTGCTAGGACAACAAGGAGGGTATACTAAATATCCCTGCTTCCTTTGCTTATGGGACAGCAGAGCCAAGGAAGAACATTATTTCAAACAAATCTCGCCAGCACGAACATCACTTACTGTCGGAGAAAAAAACGTAATTAATCCACCTTTAGTGAGCAGAGATAAAATCATATTTCCTCCTCTGCATATAAAACTAGGCCTCATTAAACAATATGTAAAAGCTTTAGATACGAACGGCGAGTGTTTCAAATACATAACTTCAAAATTTCCAAGTTTAAGTTATGAAAAAATCAAGGCGGGAATTTTCGACGGTCCACAAATAAGAACAATGATTAAAGACAGCAATTTTCCTAATGTCATGAATGAACGCGAAAAAAATGGCTGGTTCTCATTCGTGGACTTGATAGAAAACGTTTTAGGCAATTATAGGGCAGATAACTACGAAGAAATCGTAAAAAAACTTTTAAGGGACTACAAAGAGTTAGGTTGCAATATGAGCATAAAAATGCATTTTTTGAATAGCCATCTTGACCAATTTCCAAGTAATTTAGGTGATGTAAGTGACGAACAAGGGGAGAGATTCCACCAAGATATCAAAATTATGGAGGAACGGTACCAAGGCCGCTGGGATTCCCACATGATGGCTGATTACTGCTGGTGCTTGAAAAGAGACCTGCCATCAACAAGCAAATACGCTAGAAAGTCTTACAAAAGAAAATTTTTGCCACAGTGAAAGCTTCATATCTGTTTGTTTTTTTATTTTAAGTCATTTCTATCATTATAATGTAATTTTACTGTAGTTTGAACTGCTTGTATTCATGAAACTTGAAAAAAAAATTTAACATGACTTAATTTTTTAGTCCTAATTTGAAAAATCTGGAAAATGGCACATAGGCTGTCGACAAGAATCAGGACCTGATAGAGCCAAACCAAGTTGAAATTCGTATTCAGCACACCCAAATTACCTAGAATCAAGTGTCAGATATCATTCAGTAAAATACGTGTTGCCCAGTGTAATAAGTACTTTCTCAGTAAAAACTAAAAAATAACTGGAATTTAATTAATTTTGTGGTTGGTTATACTGTATAAAACTATAAAGATACAATTATTAAAAGGGCGTATATATTCAATATATTGAATAAAGAAATAAAAAAAATAATACACGTAATGAAGCAAGTAATAATAAATTTAATAATAATAATAACTACCACAAGCTAATACTAAAAAATAAAAATAAAACGTAAATAAAATTAAAGTCCCCCATTATTGGTGTTCAGTAAATTAATTACTGTCAATATCTTTAAATAATAATTTCCTTTAAAACGTAAATAAACGTGTCAGTTAAAAGCGACCTTTTAAAACCAAACTGTTTTAGGAGATAGCCATAAAAATAATCATTTAATCGACGTAGCAAAAGCTTCTCAAATAATTTTGAGAAGTAGGAGGCAACACCAATAGGACTGTAAAATGTCTCTATATTAATTTTTGACGAGAGATGTGAATATATCCTCATAAACTATATATATATATATATATATATATATATATATATATATATATATATATATATATATATATATATATATATATATATATATATTTTTTTTTTGGCATTATAGCTCATTTTTTACTCTTTATTATCTATATGCGTAATGACACGTTTGCTCCACCACATATTGATGGAGTGATCGATGAGAACTCGTCCCTACTCTGACTCCTCCACACATGCTATTAGATTTTGAGTTAAGTACTCAAAGGAGTACAATGGTCACTCTTTGGTCTCATATGAATAAAATATGAGAGATCTCATCATATTTGAAAATCAATCATTTTAATTATTAAGAGACTTGGTTGGGGGTGATATAAAAACAGGTAGCTGTGCAGGAATCGTTATATTTATAGTGTACCATACGTGTGTGTGTGTGTGTGTGTGTACATGAGAGAGAGAGAGAGAGAGAGAGAGAGAGAGAGAGAGAGAGTATGGTCATAAAAACTATGGAAAAACTGAAAGTGTTTATTTACATTTGTTAACTATATATATATATATATATATATATATATATATATATATATTAGTGATGGATCGAATAACCGCAACCGCAACCGCAACCGCACTACAACCGCACAAAAATTCACAACCGCAACCGTAACCGCAACCGCCGTTCCATAAGTGTGGTTGCGGTTGTAAGGTGAAAATGCAGCAAAAATATTATTCTTGAAATTCACACTGCCTGTCATTAAGTTTGACATCAGTTTTTCAAATGAATAATAATCCATAACTTTCCAATGGGTGGAGGCTGGGGAAAGTGGTAGGTGGGATGAACAGTGCGATGGGTCCTCGTCCCTCATCCTGGTAACACACTTAGTGCAAAATATGGTTTTAATTAATTTGACCTATTCTTTCATAATAGCTATATAAGTTTAGAATATACTTCATTTAAATAGTATTTATTTAGTAAATACCTTATGTTGAACACAAGTTTTGCAACACACAAATAGCGGTAGCGGTGTATTGCAAAACTTGTGTTCAACATAAGGTATTTACTAAATAAATACTATTTAGTATATATTATGTACCAAGTGTGGCTAAATCGCACTATAGTGGCTAAATCCAGTTAATAATTACGCATTTTTCCTAGTATATGATAACCGCAACCGCAACCGCGGTTGGAAAAAATTCGACAACCGCAAACACAACCACAACCGCGGTTGTGAAAAACCGACCACTCGATCCATCACTAATATATATATATATATTATATAATATATATATATATAATGGGATGAATTTCACAATTAGACACGTGAAATGAATGAATGATGCAAACCCAGAAGGAAAAAGAAAATGATTCCAAGGTCTTTCGTGTATTCAGAAGTACACCTCGTCACGGAACTATAGACCAGTGTCATTGACGTCCCCCCTTACCAAAGTATTTGAAAGGTTAGTTAGAGAGAAAATTTATGACTTCTTGGAGACACTGGAAAAATTCAACGAAAATCAGCACGGTTTCCGATCAGGAAGATCATGCCTATCACAACTTATAGAGCATTATAACAATATCCTAGATGCACTTGAAGGCAATGAAAACAACGATGTCATATACACGGATTTTGCTAAAACTTTCGACAAATGTGGCCATGGTGTAATAGCGCATAAAATGAAACATATAGGAATAACAGACAAAGTTAGAAAATGGATCTACAGCTTCCTCAGAGAACGTCTACAGGTCATTAAAATTCAAGGTATAACATCATCAGAATCGGAAGTACGCAGCTCAACACCACAAGGAACACTATTGGCCCCGCTTCTTTTCATTATCTTGCTAACAGACATAGACAATGAAGTAAACTGCAATAGTATAGTAACATCCTTTGCAGACGATACAAAGATCAGCAGAAAAATCAGCGACGCAAAAGAGGTGGAGGCCTTGCAGAGGGACCCGAACAGAATATACAAATGGTCAGAAGAGACCAACATGACATTTAACACCAAGAAATTCCAGCTCTTGAGATATGGTAGAAATGAGAAACTTAAAAAGACAGCATATGGAGAGACAGGAAATTCAGAGAAGCACGAAAGCGATAGCCTTAGGAGTTATAATGACCGATGATGCGAAATTCGAGACACAAAATCAGAGAGCGATAAACAAAGCAAAAAGAGTCACGGGACAGATACTAAGAACGTTCAAAGGAAAGGACAAGACAGTAATGATTCTCCTGTTGAAAACACTGATCATACCAAATCTTGAATACTGCTCAGTCTTGACGTCCCCATACAAGAAGGAAGAAATTAATAAACTAGAAGATATTCAGAGACATTTCACAGCCAAGATCGATGGCTGCAAAGAACTCAACTACTGGGAAAGACTACGTAAACTAAATCTGTACTCCTTAGAAAGAAGAAGGGAGAGGTACACCATAATATATACATGGAAAATGATCGAAAAACTGGTACTAAACCTCAAATTAAACCCAATTATCATCCAAACAACACTGGAAAATAGGAACGGCAGAATGTGTAGTGTTCCTAAATTAAAGGCCCGACAAGGGACTCCCTCAACACTGAAGGAAAACAGCTTGGCTGTCAGGGGGCCAAGACTTTTTAACCAGCTTCCAAAGGACCTCAGGAACGTGACAGAGGTCAAAGTTGAAGTCTTCAAAAGAAGACTATATGCCTGGCTCAGGACGGTGCCAGATGAACCCGGTGTACCTGGCTATGTGCAGTGGAGAGCGCAAGAGAGCAATTCGCTCCTCCACAAAGCCAGGCCTAGAGGCAGGGCCACCAGCTTGACCTTTGCGTAAGAGAGGCCAACCGAGGGAGTTGCTACGAGGTGTATATATACAGTATATATATATATATATATATATATATATATACATATATATATATATATATACACACACACACACACACACATATATATATATATATATATATATATATATATATATATATATATATATATATATATATATATATATATATATATATATATATATATATATATATATATGCAAAAATGAACCATAAATAATTCCCATATTCCTATATTATCTTATCCTTCATGTAATTCTTGTATTCATTTATATGTCTCTGTATCCATTGTAAGAAAAAGTATCCATTTTAAAAATTCATGTGTTATATGGTTCATGTATAATCTTATATATTTAACTTTATATAATGCCTATACTCATATGTATGTACGTGTGTGTATTCATTTTTACATAAGGACCAAAATCGCCCAACGCGAGTTTGGATAAAATATTTGATTCGCTTTCTACTTTGCTAAATAATTGGTGACCTGTTGTTTTTTAAAATCTCATAATCATTTTTTTAGATTTCGCTTAATAAGGAATCCTGCTTAAGCTTGCAATGTTCACATTTTGTATACACTCTCTTTCGTTATAAACAATGAGATCATGTCTTGCCTAAGCATTAAAATTGTACATCTTAAACCTAAAAATTTCACTCATATGCATATTTTAGTGTAAAGATGCATAGTCCGATTTCCACTTTTAGTTAACTTGGCAGATCATGATAACATCAGATCTGAAAAGTCGCGGTTTAAGATAAAAATATGGTTTCGTCTTCAAATATTTTGTTTACTCGTTCAAGCCTTACCACAGCTAAAAAATTTACTTATTTTCAAATATTGTGCAAAAATAATACAGCCTTCTTAGCATTTAATAATAATAATGTTAGCAGTTTTTGGGTATATAAACCCATTAAAATTAATCCATTGGCATTCAGAAGCTAATTCAGAGGCTGAGCACTACCTGTATCTTTTAGCAGTAAAGTTACAATTGAAGAAACTTTTTATTGTCCCCTTCGAGCCTTGCTCTCTTCAGAAAAACTTAGAAAACTTTCCGGATACGCTATAAGAAGAATCCGGAACCTTCAGCATTTAGATTGCAAATCTACCAGAGTCCTCCGAGCCACTATAGAAGAACTCGGAGAGTAACATAGAAGAAAAACCACTTCAAGTCACACATCCGTTGCTTGCCTCCTAAACCAGAACCCCCGTCAATCCGAACCACCCCAGGGCCATAGACGGAGGGGTTAACAACTGGCGACCCTTTAACCAGGATCTTCACGACTCCAGGATTCTTCCAGTCTTCCAGACCCTGGAACCAGAACCAACACCCAGTGACCGGCGTGTCACGACTTCTAGTTCGTCACATCCACCCAGTTGACCGGCGTGTCACGACTTCTAGTTCGTCACATCACCCAGTTGACCGGCGTGTCACGACTTCTAGTTCGTCACATCCACCCAGTTGACCGGCGTGTCACGACTTCTAGTTCGTCACATCCACCCAGTTGACCGGCGTGTCACGGCTTCTAGTTCGTCACATCCACCCTTGAACCGGTGCGTCACGACTCCAAGTTCTGCACGCCTAGTTTTCATCATCAGGAACAAGTGGCCAGCAAGACACGTCTTCAGGACACGTCTCTAAGGATTTCGCCGTAGGAATCTTGTTAAGTACAAAACTCTTTTTTAAAATAATTTCTAAACATTTGAAAAGTCATTATTATTAACAATTAATATTTAGTATTGAGCCAGAATTAACAAAAAACACAGTGAACACTTCAGACACCAGTGATACAGTCTTTTTATTGAAAACAGTATTGTCAGTTATTTTCACAGTTATTTTTAC